>PDNA01000113.1:0-103887 GCA_002573605.1 Polytolypa hystricis UAMH7299 | reverse complement strand
TTTTTTTTTTTTTTTTTGGTGAGAACGTGTTTGCCGGGTTGCGCAAGGAGGCGCGGGGGACCGGGGGACCGGGGGGCCGGTACGTGTTTATATTGCGCCGAGATGGTTTGGAAGATGGGCCGAGGATGTTAGGAGTTCATTCTATGGAGGTTTAAGAGAGAAAGAAGGTGGGAAGTGCGTGTGTGTGGCGACTAATTTAAAGGAAAGTTTACTGGGGGATGGTGATGTTGCTCATGGTTGTTTTTTTTTTAATTGTTTTATTGGTGCTTCGAATTGTTCTTACGTAGATATATGCTATCTGCTGCTTTCCATGATTGAGCTGGGTAAAACACGTCGATAGTTAATAGATTTGCGCCATCTTGTTAGTATATAACCACTGTTTATCTGTGGTATTTTTCTCCACCACCCCCCCCCCCAACCCCCAACATACTGCTAGCATTTTCCAAGTTGCATCTTCGAAGATGAAGATGGGGTCAGATGCTGATAGAGATGGCAGAGAGCTAGTTTTCGTAATATTATTATACGACCATGCTTCTTTCTACATATGTGTGTGAGGTGCTTTTCTTCACTCGCATACTTGCGAGTGTAAATAATTATTGAGACCTGTTGCGGTACAATGCTAGCTTCATAAACGACAATAACTTTTTCCCTCCCTCATCCTCCTTCGCATATGCCCATATACCACGCCTAAATCATGCACAGAATGAGATGCGCCATTCGCTTACACTGAATGAGAAGAAAAGAAAAGAGAAGCAGCTACGACGGTTGCGCACAGCCCGCTGGGCTAGTCCGCTCCTCTGGGGCCTTCCAGCTCCAACGATGATCCCCCTCCTCGCCATTCCCCGTCCCGTCCAGCACATTCACCACATATTTTCCTATAACCGGCAAGAACTTGAAGCTATGCGCCGATCCTGCAGCGGCAAAGTAAAGATTGGAGACCTTTGGGTTCGGATGCTGGGTTATTAACATGTTATTGTCCGGGGACAGGGAGTCCCAGCACAGACGCCATGTGTCGACTTGTCGCCCGTTCTCTAGCAGTTGGGGTAGCCAGCTCTTTATCAGAGATAGGGATTCTTGTTTCGTGGCTTCTGGGATGATGGATTGGTCGTGGTTGAGAGGGAAGGAGACTTTGTGTCCGGTCTCTGTCGTCACCACGTTGTAGACACGCGAGCAGTTCAACTTTAATAGGTTTGATTTGACAGGGAGGAGCTCGCCTAAAAGACTCGCATGTGAGTAAATGTGAATTCCCACAGGGCAGAAAAAATAATAATAGAAACTAGATGATTGGATAGGAAGATGCAACAAACCTCTATTTCCAAAAACAACTACTGGAAGTTGTTCATATAGCTTAGCCTCATCTGGCGAAAGTCGTAAATGCGCAACACAGCATGCATACGCAGTAAGTTGGCTCTCGACTCTCTCAATGTCTGGAAGGCCAAGTTCATCTTCCAAGGGCGACATCAATTGGCTCGTCCAAGCGCCCGTAGCCAACAAATATTTATGCGCAGTGTAGACCGTGCCATCTGTTGTCCAGACACCGCTGATCCCATTCTCACCAAGTATAAGACGATGCACTTCGCCAACCTCATATCGAACTTTGCGACGAATGGCTTCATCGAGTAAGAGTTTCAGTGCGTCGTCAGCATCAGCCCATCCAGCAGCCGGGTTCGCATATGCAGGCTCTAGTTCTTCGAGGGACGTTTGACTCAACACGCCATTCCATTTCGTCTGCGCGCCCTCTACAGTGAAATCCACCGTAGGATCAGCTCGACTGCTCGCCCGAAAGCGCTTTCTAATGCTCGCGCCTTTACCGTCGCCTTTCGAATCGAACAATACCCAGCCCGTACGATGAAATACACCGGCTTCGGTAAATATTGGCAGCTTTTCCCATACATCCATGGCCTCATATGCTAATTCCATATAGAATCGGCTTGTGTAGTCGGCGCGGATGATCTTGTTCATGTCCGTTGAGGCTGCTCTGGGCGCAGGGTGAGGCGCGACATCGAGGATAGTCACGCGTGATGGATCAGGGTGGGTTAGAGAGAGATGGTATGCAGTGCTGACGCCAAAGATGCCAGCGCCGATAATGAGGATTTCGCTCTCCATGCTTTGCATTATCTCTGTTGTTAATATCAAATTAATTCAAAGGAGAGTCGTCCAATGCCATCTAGGGGGTTTACGGGTACTCTTTTTCTCCCTTTTTTTTTGGATGTGCAGCCTTCGCCCTGCCCCTCATCGAGGAGATGAACGTGATTCGGCACGACAAAGCCCAATTCCTCCGTAGCAGTTCGCCAAATCGGAAGACATGCAGGAAGACGTGCAGGAAGCCACATCGCACCGTGCATAGCGTGGAGGGCTCTTGACTCGATCCCTACTTCAGAGGCGATATCAGTCCGACGTTATCCGGGGAGCCGCACATGAACAGTGCAGGAGCATCGAGACATTCATGGCGAGGCCTCAATAATGTCCTGCCGTGCATGGTGGGGCAATGTATGTATGCATGTATCCTTGATCAACAGTGTTCTGGTTGGACTTGCAACGACTGCCGAGGTACCGCCGATTACATAATGTCTTACTAATTCTCAACCTTGTCATCCAAATCGGGAAATCCATCAACTTCAACTTCAACTTCAACTTCAACTTCAAAATGGCAAGGGGGAGAGAATGCCTCAAGCTACGCCGCTAGCCAGATATAGCTCTCCAAACAAGTCAGACCAAGGGAGACAACCCGTTTTGGGAAATATCTCTCCCAAACGCACGCGCAGCAAATAGATGGCGGTTACCCGCAAGGCCAAGCCTGCATGAGACGGTGCTGAAACCCCAGGGATGTCAGAAACAACCCCTGATGCTCCAATTAGGGAATCATCGCAGAACAACTCCAAGGGAGTTCGTCCGTTTTAGGCATATTTCCTGACGTCGCTCCTCTGACCATGACTGAATTGCGTAACTGCTTCAAAAATGGAACACTACCGTGTTTGAGTGTTCCGGATAGCTCTTGGCCACAACAGGGGCAGGGGAGAAGGGGGAGGGAGGCCAGGCACGCATATAAAGATGGTGCGAGCTCAACAACAGCTGCTGTTGTTGGGAGATTTCATGTTTCCTGTTCACAAGGAGTGCATATATAATTTCTGGTGTTTCTGCTCATATTTTCATTACCTTCTGAGCTGGCTTTCTCCTCTCTATATATACATAGTACCCCAGAGTTCACGGCTTGTTCATCGGCCGCAGGTCTTTAATCTACTTAATACCTTTTCCAACGAGCTGTCTCAGTATCCTTACGAACTGCACTTCTGGACCCTTCAAAAATCCTTTCTCCCTCATAATACCCACCATGCTGGCGAAGCTTTTAACAGCAGCTTCCCTCCTCACATTAGCGGCCTGTCAAGCCGTCGTGCCGCAAGACCTAGCCGCAGGCTTCAGCGCACAGTCCGGTATCCAAGTCAGCTTTGGCGGCGATGCCTCACAGGGCGTCAAAAGTGGCTCGACCATCAGTCGAGATGGTACGTCTTAAACACCCCCATCGCGCCCCTTTCTTTCCACTACATGCGCCCCACAATTTCTAACAGTTATCTATTGCAGACGCAAGCAAAACCCCCAACTTCGCTCTTGGTGACGCCGCTGGCGTCAACCGCGCCCTCGCCTTCACCATCATGATGCTCGACACCACCGACGCCAACTCCCGCACCCTGCACTATCTACAAACCGGCTTTTCGCCGACAGGCGATAAGACAAAACTCGCGTCCGAGACCGACGCGCTGGTCCCCTACCAAGCTCCAGGCTCCCAGGGCGAGTCTGGAAGTAGACAGTACTCGTTCCTACTTTTTCGGCAGCGGAGCCAGGACCAGACGCTCACGGGTGTGCCGGATGCGGGGGATGTGGTTGATGTGAAGTCGTTTGAGGAAGCGAATAATTTACAGCCGGCGTTGGCTGGACTCGCGCTTTCTGTGGACATCAATGGCGGTAGAGGTGGTGGTAGGAATGATCAGGGTGAGCAAACCCAGTCTCAGCAGACAGCTATTACTGCCCCTGCATCTTCATCCCCCGCCACCACCACAACCGAAGAGGAGGAATTGACGCGATCAACCACCTCTATTCCCGGCGTGCCCACCTTATCCCGCGCACCTTCCATCTCCTCCGCTGCATTCTCAATTCCCCCCCCATCTACCCTCTCAACTCTTCCCTCCACTCCCTCTGCATCCTCAAATTACCTCCCATCCACCCTCTCAACCCTTCCCTCCACTCCCTCTCCCCCGTTCCCCACCGGCCCTTCGCGCCAGCTCACACCTTCCTCCGGCACAGCACCCACATCCCGCACCACCTCAGCCTCCGCCTCAGCATCAGCATCAGCATCGGCATCTGAAACACAATCCACGCGCCCGCCACCACGCAGAACCCAGACCAGCATCGTCATAGTCACACCACCCGCGTCCCCGAATCCATCTCCATCTGATGACGTTGACGCCGCTGACCCGACGCTTGTTACGGATGGCAATGGGGCGGTCGGTATGGGTGTAGGAAATAGCGCGTTGGCGGCTGTTATGGTCGTTGTTGCTGTGCTAGGGTGGGAGGCCGTGGTTTGAGCTTTTGGTTAAGTTTGGGGAGGGAAATAGCGATAGAGGTTTGGAGGGATGAGGAGTGGAAGCAGGGCTTCAATCGCTTCCACAGCTTTTTTCTTTTGTCTGGCGTTTCTTGTGCCATGTGCATATGGAAAGAACTGTTGACGGTTTTTGGTGGCATTGGGGAGACATCGGATTAGCTTTGCTTTCTGTTTCTTTTGTTTTTTTTATATGCTTTGTTACTAGGCGTTTTTGGAAATATGGGGTATTTTTATGATTTTATGGAAAACTGCTCTCTCTTTACTCTCTCTCGACATATTAGGTTTTCATGTTTGTTCTTCTTTTTTAGCAATTCTTGGCTGTTCCCAAGATGTTAGAATGTTGGTTATACAGGGAATAAAATAGTACAAAATTTTATATGTCCTTGCTCCTTTTTGCCATGTCATACATACATACAAAATTTCCTCCCTGGGTTTTTTTATTAGCATATTGAGGTCATTATTTGGAGTGTAATATAATGCAGGAGATTTTTTGTTTGTTTATTGAACTGTGTCCCTCTTACATATGCACAGACACATATATATATAGATATATGTGAAGGGTATAAAAGAATCTGTCTATAGAGAAACAGCAACTTAAGAACAAAATATATTTGGATTGGAAGAATTGAGTAAGATAAAAGTAGGTATTGCTCATTTGTCAAAATTAGCATTTGTGGTGTATTGTATGGTTCAGGAAAGCAGCTCATTCATCATTGACATGATCAATCATCAAAATCCAAATACCTTCCCTCTTACCCCCCCTCCCTCCAATCTCTCCACAAATACAAAAGACCAATTCTGACAGTATTCATTTCATTCCTCACAATTATTATTTAAGAACCACACAATCCAAAACAACCCAAAAAAAAAAAAAAAAGAAGACTTTTTCTAGCTTTTTATAAAACTCATTATATGTAAACCAAGCACCAAAAAAAAAAGGAAAATCATACATGGCAAGGATTTTAAAAGTCTCTTTCCAAAATTCTTCTCCCACCTCCTCACTCATTCATTCATGCAATCCATACTATACCGCCTCCACCGTCTTAAGCCTTAACATACAAATCAACATACTTATCGACCTCCATAGCCTCCAATCCCTTCTGATCGAGACCAATCTTAACCAACTCCTCGACACGTCCAGCATCAAAGTGATCAGCCAAATGCCTCTTATACTTGGATAGGATCTCAGGCTTAGCCTCCTCGCGGCGCTCGCGGTGGCCAAGGGGAGCCTTGACCTCGACTTCCTTGAGCACGGTGCCGTCGTTGAGAGTCACGGTGAGCGCGTTGGGGATGTGGCGCAGAGCAGGGTCATGGTAGTCGGCGGTCATTTGCTCGTCGTGGACGCAGGAGATGCGCTTGCGTAGGGACTCGACGATGGGGGAGGTGGCGGCTTCGGATCCGTCTGGGTAGTCGGTGGCTTCGAGGCGGTTGAAGGCGAACATGGTGGCCACCATGTACTGTAGGTAACGGTTAGTATGGAGGTAAAAGTTGACAAGAGGGCAGGGATGGGTCAAACCTGGATGCAGTGGTCACGGTCAGCGAAGTTGTCCATAGCCTTGAATTGTTTGTCGATAATACGAATGCAAGCTTCGTGGGTGCGGATCTTGACGTCCTTGATGTCGTTGACTGTCTTGCCCATCTCAGCGAGCTGGGCGTTGATCGTCTTGGCGGCCTCAATGGCGGTTTGCGAGTGGAACTCAGCTGTATACCATGTTAGTAAGTCAAGTCTCCTAAATTTAAGAAGATGCGGAGAGGAAGATCAAACATACCAGGATAAGACACCTTGAAGAGGACATTCTCCATGACATAGCTGCCATATGGACGCTGGAACTTGAACTTGTTGCCCTTGAACAGGACATCATAGAAGCCCCAGACGGGTGCGTTCAGCACAGTAGGCACACCGGGCTCGCCCTTGAGCACCTTGAGTGCCAAGTTGACAGCACGCTGGCACGCATCACCGGCGGCCCACGACTTTCGCGACATGGTGTTGGGCGAGTGGCGGTAGGTTCTCAAGGCCTGGCCATCAACCCAGGCCTGGGTAATGGCATCAGCGGTCTGCTTCTCGTTCAGACCGAGCATCTTCGACACAACGGAGGTAGTAGCGACCTTGACGAGGACAACATGGTCCAAGCCGACCTTGTTGTACGAGTTCTCGAGCGCAAGGACACCCTGGATCTCGTGGGCCTTAATCATGGCCTCGAGCACGTCGTGGATCGTGTAGACCTTACCGCCAGCGAGGTTTCCGCCAGCGCGGTTGGTGCGGGTGATCCAGTCAGCGACTGCGAGGATACCGCCCAAGTTGTCGGAGGGATGGCCCCACTCAGCGGCCAACCAGCAGTCGTTGTAGTCCAACCACCGAACCATGGCGCCGATGTTGAAGGCAGCGTTGACGGGGTCAAGCTGGTAGGGAGTTCCGGGAACTCGAGCGCCGTTGGGTACGATGGTGCCCTCAACAATGGGGCCCAAGAGCTTTGTGCATTCCTTGAACTTGAGACCCTCCAAGCCACAGCCTAGAGTGTCGAGGAAGACCCAGCGGGCAGTGTCGAACTGTAGAATAAAGATCAACAATTGTGCTTTTTTTAATACCAGAGCAATAATCAAAAGTAAACAACTGTTTTCCTTTTTTTTGCTTCTTCTTCTCGGATTCAAAGAAGAAACATTGCTACGAAAGAATTAAAGTAAAAGTCAGAAGAAACATACCGCCAAATCAGAGTTAACATTGTAGTTGTGAATGTAGCTCGCCATATCCTTGATCTCAGGATCATACTCCACGGCGCCCGCAGGAGGCGGGGGAGCCGACGAGTTCAAGGCGGACATTGTGGAAAACGAGGCTCTAGACTTGAACTGCGAGAGCTGGGAGGTGCGTGTGTATGAGGAGCGAAGAGTAGAGGTGGTGATGGACTTTGTTGATGATGGAGTGGAGGATGCGAGGCGGGAGTTGGAGAGAGAAAATGAGCGTGGGGTTGTTCGGGATGTCAAGCGGCGGAGGGCTGGACCGGCGAGAGACATGGCTGCTGCAGGGCAAAAACCAAGACGCACTGTGTGTACAACACAACCAACTACGACGACAACGGCTTTGAAACTGCGGATTGGATCAGCTGGCTGAGGTCAATTGCAGTATCTCTCTTTCACTCTAGGGACACAGGACATACAGGAGATGAAGAGAGAAGCAATTGGAGTGGAGAGGGGAGATGAAGAGAGAGGGAGAGCTGGAGGTGAAGCTGGCAGAAGAAGCAGAAAGACAGTCTTCTGTTCTTGTTTTGATCCCGCCTGGGCGTCTCGGCCAATCGCAGCCCTGCCTCGGCTGTAACTTTGAGCTCCGAATTCGCTGCCCTCTGCCGCGGCTAACCGGTATCATCCCGTATGCCTGTGGCCACATGATGGGATTTCCAGCCGCAAAGCTCTGGAATTACTGGTACTGTATTACACTTTGCCCGAAGGGAAAATCGTATCCGGTTATCCGGTTATCTTATCTGATCAGATCCGATCAACGATATCGTCGCTCGGGACGGGAGACTATTAGCAGCAGCTTGCATACTAAGGTACAGACAGGACAGCGACTCCCGCGGTCCCTGACATACAAAGGCGGATAACATTAAAGTCTAGACATCCCTCAAACTAAATATCGCCACATACTACTTGGAAAAGATAGACATCAAGAGCACTATTTCCCTACATCCAACAACCATCTTCCTTGCCGCGCCTAGAGAGCCCCACTCCCAAAAAGCCGTAGCTCTCGGCTCTCAATATCAGTTCAACAACATGGCCAGAACGAAAAGATGGACGTACCTCAGCCCGCGTTGAGATCTGAAGATGACGTCGACCTGTCCAAGCATACACAGAAACGAAACCTGACCTTTATTGCGCTTCTTCAGCAACAACCTTTGAATATCCGAATGGCTTCCGAATCATAACAGCACGACACGCAAGACCCATCCAGTCAAACATGCCAAATAACCCGTTATACACAATGTTAGATAGAAAAACACACGCAATCGCAAATTTTCTCCGCGCGCCCGACAAAGACGTCAACTGTTCCTGTCCTCTCTTTCCGTACAAATCGACACACATCTCCATCCCCCCCCCCCTCCTTCTTTTCCCCCAACCCTAGCCTGACCGCCCCCCTCTAAACCCATCCGTCCTCTGCAAATCCTTCACAATCTCTCTAAACACCGCCTTGGCCAACATCGGTGGCACTGCGTTCCCAATCTGCTTCACCACCCCCACCCCGCAGAACCTGTGCTCCAGGGGGAATGTCTGCATACACGCGAATTCCCGATGCGTATAGCTGCGTAAGCCGCTAGGGTGGTAGTTGTATTCGCCGCCGTTGCAGGTTATGGTTTTTGCGAATGAGTGAGGGTCTAGGGGAGATTTGGGGATGAAGCTGCGTGAGGCGCGGTTGAGATCATGATCGGGCGTGTCGGGCGGGATGCTGGAGATCGCGTCGTGGATGGTGCGGTAGGGGAGGAGGCCGGATTCTGGAGGCCCGTGTGATGGCTTGGGAAAAGGGGGAAGGGATTCGCCTGGCCTGGGGGAGAGATGAGGTGGATTAGTGAAAGAAGATATGCAAGAGATTCAATTCATGGTTTTCGTACCCGGAGGCAATCATCACTAATCTCTTCCTGGTCTGCGGCACGCCATAGTCTTTGCAGTTGAGGACCTTCCAGCGAACTGAATATCCGTGCTCGATGAAGGTGTGGACAGTCGCCCACAGGAACTCCTTGTGTCGCTCAGGCAGGCCGGCTGTCTCTTCCATAGTCACCACTCTAGGCCTTACCGCAAGGACAAGCTGGAGAACAGAGAATATACATGCTTCATTGTCATCATCTGCAGCACAGGCAACTGTTTTGGCCGGCGAAAATGTTTGGCAGGGCGGAGAGGCGTGCATAATGTCTACCCTGATATCTTGAGGGTTGTTTGTTAGGAAATGGGCCACTTCACATGTCTCTCCGACTGCAGTATCGAAATTGAGTCTGTAGGTCTGCATAGCCTTTGCGCACTTATCATACCCCCATGACACCCTCAGACCGGCTTGTAATGCACCGCGAGAGACACCGCCAGCCCCACAGAAGCCATCACCAAATGTATATTGCTGCCGACTCTGCTCAAGATCAACAACGCCAGCGCGGCCAGCCTGGTACCCTCTGTAACTTCCACCGGGAGTTGTCCCCCCCCTCCATCGCAAGCGCAGCGTGTTCGCATCGACACTAAAACCAGCATCTGCTTCTGCAGCAGTCAATGAGAGGATCGCTTCTTCCACAACACGTGTACGCCGTCCCTGCCCCTGCTCCAAAACTCTTATGTACTTCATTCTGCAAAACAGTAACCCCTCACGACGAAGCTCGTCTTCACTCGTCACACCCCGCTGTGTATGGACATTCATATTCGCGTAGTTGCAATTAGTCAGACGAATTATTCGGAAACCCTTCACATCCTGCAACCTGACTTCGTAAAGAGGGATAATATTAGTCATGGGGTTAGTGTTTTGGGGAGCTTCATCGACAGGCAAGTCCACGATTAGACATAGCTCATTGAGCCGCTGCGGCGCTAGGCTTTCCATGTCTTCGTTTCGCTGGAAATGCCAACCTTGCAGGAATATTTCGTCCCGTCCTCCATCACCTTGCAACAATAGTACTTGCTGGATCTTGAGAAATGTCCCGTCGTAGAGCTCCACAGACTTGCCCTTTTTGTAGCATTTGCCATTCGCGTGGTATTTTAGGATGATAGAGCGTTGCTTGGCGGCGGCAGGCGACGCTTCTTCGCGTTGGACAGGTATAGAACTTAGACTTAGAGCTGTGACATAGTCGTCAAAGTCTTCGTCTGCCATATAGTCATCCGACGAAAAGTTCCTTTCAAAGTCAAGGATCGCACGGTTATGGGAATCGTCGCCTGCAGATATCGTTGCGCTGTCATCGCTTTCATATGTAATGTCATCCATGAGATCTTCCGTCCGAACAAATGCCGACCTAGGAATGGGCGTTACATCCATCTCAACGGCATCAGAGAGGATGAGCATTGGCTCGTAGTCCTCGCTGCGTCTGACCATCTAGAGCAAGTTACATCCGCGCAAAAATATAGGCAAGCTTAGGCAGTAATAGCGATGGGTATGGGAGCGAGGACAGTTTTGCGAGATTTGGTCTCTTAATCTTCCCTGGTAATTTTCAAAATCAAGAGAGATGGTCCAGCAAGGAAAAGGCTGATATAAGGTAGCAGTGAGCTTGTATGCAGATAAAGTAGTAAATGGAGGTATAAATTGGCTGGTAGAGATCAAAATGTTGAGACTGTTGTGGGTTGAGGTTGTAGGTAGAGGGAGATTGTGTTGATGAAGAAGCTCAGGCTTCAGGCCAAAACAGGAAGAGCTCATAGGCCTGTTAGGTAGCCTTGTGAACTGACAAAGACAAGATTGAAAGCCAGAGGAAACAGAGCAGTGAATATCCTGCTTTCTGTCCATCATATATCTGCTCGGGCAGCAGCTTTGAAGAGTGCTGAACACATAAAACCAGGACACCTGGATGCTGAACCAAAGAGCACAGATAAGACTACAAAGGCATAGTAGTCCTTTAGCCATTTCCCTCCCATGTTTGAGAATGATGAGATTCTGACTCAATGCAGCTTTGACAAGCTGAATATCAAAGAATTGGAGATCCAGAGTCTGCCCCATCCATATCCAGAATGACAGCAATCAGCAAGCACATAAAACACCACTTCCAACACCACATCCAACACCATGTCTCATGCTACAAAAGAAGCATTGTAGACATAAAGGGCTTATGGGCTTTATGTGAGCAATAGAATAATACACTTTATTGCTGTAATAAAGCAGGAACCATGATAGATACATTAGCAATAGGAGACAGCCTATACATAGTAGATACCATGCTGATATGTACTGTATAGAGCAATATGATATGGTCGAAACGGAGAACCATGGCTATTCTGTCAACAGTCTAGCCTGCTCTCTTCGGGCATGTGGCAGGCCTGTTCCTGTTGATATTGATATGACAGAGCACTTTGCAGAGAGCTCTGCTCACCGGGCAATGAAAGAAACGAAAGGAAAGGACCAGCGATGCCCAGGTGGTGCTGACATAACCAGCTTCTCCGGGCCGGAATCGGAACAGCAGGTGACTGACGTGTGCCCTAACGGAGAGTATCAGCCAATCAAAGGGCGGCCCACAACCAAAATCAGGAAAGGCCGGCCGGAACAGAGTTTATCCAGAGCACCGAGGGTTTGCAATGGCGGAGAGAGC
Organism: Polytolypa hystricis UAMH7299; assembly: GCA_002573605.1. Classification (NCBI taxonomy): domain Eukaryota; kingdom Fungi; phylum Ascomycota; class Eurotiomycetes; order Onygenales; genus Polytolypa; species Polytolypa hystricis. Next base: position 92,043 of record PDNA01000113.1, on the reverse strand, counting down.
GAGCCAGCGAGAGAGCCATGGCCCATGGGCGAAAAAGTGTGGAGCAGGAATTTCTCCCCCCCAAGGAACCGATAAGTACCGCCTGCCCGCCTGCGAGGGATTTTCTTCCCAGAAAAAACTCTCCTCCAGTCACCATGTTGCTGCCCCGTCTCCCAGGACAGCCTCCTGCTCCTGATCCTGTCTCCTCCCGCCGTCCTTCTTCGCACTATGTGCTGGACGTGACTGCTGTCGCCCCTCGCTGAAGAAGAAAGGCGTCGTCCTCCCTCCCCCTTCTCCTCCCCACTATGCGCAGCTCCCCTCCTGCTCCTTAATAGCATATTATATATTCTCTTTGTGATTTTCGTCGCAGTCGTGTGTCAAACTGGGATAATTGACTGATTGTGGGGGAATAATTGCCTCAGTGAGAGAAAAGAGTCACTTCAAAGAAATAGGGTATGTGCTGTTCCGCTGGTCCTGTTGCTTATATATAAAATTTCTTTTTTTACTTTTTTTTCATGCTTTTCCCGCGTGCTACATCATGATGAACAAACTGGATACAATGGATGTTAGACTTCCTAATCATTGTTGAGGAGGATTCCAATTTCAACTGACCCCTTGCTGCTATTTTCTTGATTGATTTGCAACATTTATATCCCTCTGGACCCTTTGTGCTGACCTATTAAGGCATTTGTCTAGTCAGCATCATGTGTGGCATTCTAGCTCTCATCCTTGCCAATCCGGCCGCCTCCGCCAGTATCGACCTTCACGAAGCTCTCTATCTGCTTCAACACCGTGGCCAAGATGCTTGTGGTATCTCAACCTGCGCGTGGGGTGGAAGGATATTCCAGTGTAAGGGAAACGGCATGGCCGCAAAGGTTTTCCACGACGGCGCCCGCGTAGCCGATCTGCCAGGATTCATGGGAGTCGCACACCTGAGATACCCCACTGCAGGTAGCAGTGCGAATGCTGAAGCCCAGCCTTTCTACGTCAACAGTCCGTACGGTATCTGCTTGGCCCACAACGGCAACCTCATCAACGCCATCCAACTGAAGAAGTTCCTGGACTACGAGGCTCACCGGCATATCAATACAGATAGTGACAGCGAGCTGATGCTCAACGTCTTTGCTAACGAGCTGAACGAGACCAAGAAGGCACGTGTCAATCAGGAAGATATTTTCGCCTCGTTGAGCAGGATGTATGAACGGTGCGAAGGAGGGTGGGCTTGCACTGCCATGCTCGCTGGGTTTGGCATTCTTGGCTTCCGCGATTCATATGGCATTCGTCCACTCGTGATGGGTTCCCGCCCGTCGCCAGATGGGAGTGGCGTTGACTACATGATGGCCTCTGAGTCTGTTGCTCTGGACCAACTTGGATTCTCAAACATTCGAGACATTCAGCCAGGAGAGGCAGTGATCATCCAAAAGGGTTGCGAGCCAGTCTTCCGCCAGGTTCAGGCAAAGAAGGCATATGCTCCTGACATATTTGAATACGTCTACTTTGCCCGCCCAGACTCTGTGATTGACGGAATAAGCGTATACCGCAGTCGACAGAGAATGGGGGACAAGCTCGCGGAGACTATTGTCAAGGCCCTTGGGCCAGAGGAGATTGCTGACATTGACGTCGTCATTCCCATTCCTGAGACTTCAAACACGTCAGCAGCCAGCGTTGCTCGATTCCTCGACAAACCTTACTGCCAAGGCTTTGTGAAGAATCGCTACGTGTTCCGAACATTTATCATGCCTGAGCAAAAGGCCCGGCAGAAAGGCGTCCGTCGTAAGCTCAACGCGATGAAAGCAGAGTTCAAAGACCGGAACGTCTTGTTGGTCGATGACAGCATCGTGCGAGGTACCACCAGCCGCGAAATCGTTAACATGGCACGTGAAGCTGGCGCCAGAAGGGTTCACTTTGCCAGCTGTGCTCCACCAATAACGTAAGTCCACCGATACTTGTTCTCTTTCCTTTTTCAGCGATATTGACATGGCACTCCTAGACACGCGCATATCTACGGTATCGATCTAGCATCACCACAAGAGCTAGTCGCCCACAACCGTGATGCAGAGTCCATCGCCAAACATATCGGTGCCGATACCGTCATATTCCAGACTCTCGACGACCTCAAAGCCGCTTGCGCCGAAATCTCGCATGAGAACGGTCTCGCGGAACCCCAAAAGTTCGAGGTCGGCGTCTTTTGCGGCAGCTACGTCACTCCCGTTTTAGACGGCTACTTTGAGCACCTAGAACGTGTGAGAGGCGAAGGCCGCAAGCTGAAAGTTGTAGAATCTGCGCGTAAGGCGATTGTCAGCGGCGTGGCTAGCAAGCAGGATCTGCAAGTCGCTACGAACGGGGTCGATATAGATCCAAGCGGGAAACTTTTGCCTACGGAAAACGATCCTACGCCTGATGAAGAGGAGTCAAATCATATTTCGCATTCGTCAGATGATACACCGCAGGTCAAGGATCGAATGGATATCAGCTTGCATAATATTGGCGATTATTAAAGCTTTTTTTCTGTCTTAAGAAAAGCCTGCTCCCAACCCCCTCTCTACCTCCATTGACCCAGTCATCTCTATGCATTTTTGAGACTGTTTTATACGATTTATGCTCCTTTTTGCATGCGCCCCATTTTTTGAGATTTGTTTCTTGTTTTAGATGGCGGATTTGGCTTCTTTCTACATGATAGACTGTTTCTTACGTAGAGGGGCTTTTTGTGTGGAAATATATCTGCATAGTTATTATTTTTGCATCTACGGGGAGGTGGGGCTTCTACTTATTGATCCCTTATGCATTGCCTGGGTGGTGGAAAGATGTTGTTTGCATATACAAAATATTTTCCGGTGGTACGTATATATAGCTTTTTTCCATCAATGATATGATGATATATGATGATTATCTTTTTCTTCCGCTCCGAATGTTTAACCTGGGGCTGAGATATACTTTCCCATTGACCCGTGGTTAATATCTATGCTTTTCCTTAGCTTCCTGGATTACTGATAGCTAACAATGTTACATTTACACATACTTTTTCCTTAGAATATCTAGGAAAATAGTGAAACATGTTCTTCCTTTTAGTCTACCCTACCTAGGTGTACATCTTGCCATTCACGTTCTTGTCCCACCACCAGCCCTTTCACATAACATATAAACTATACATAGTTATATATCCCTATAGAGTATCCCTCTTCCTGTGACTGTTTTATGACTTTCTATTAACACGCAAGACATTAGAGCTTTGCCTGACTGGCTGGCTGGCTCGGTGAGTCAAATATAATATTTCCCTAGAACTCTAAGATCCCCCCTTCCTTCTTACATTCGTACTTCCAAGATTGTGTACTTCTTCTATTTTGTTGGATATAGCCTTAATATTGGACTTGGGGGAGCCTTTTACAATTGGCGAATTCAAATTCAAATTTTGTTTGGCCTGTTATTTGAAGCTGTAGTTTATCTGGCTCTGCATCGCAGAGTTTCGAAGATATACCCTTTCCCCTCTAGTGGGGAAGGCAAATCCAGAGAGATACACACACGCGCTCTCTCTCTCTCTTTCTTCTTGGAATACTTCAATCCCCCTTCCTCCGCGGATATGGAAGCTCGCATCACGAGAGCCAGCGCTGCACAACAACAAGAAACCACCAGCCTGTCTACGGTCTCAGTGCAACCGGGCCAGACGGGGCAGGAACAGCAACAGCAATTATCAACTCCTTTTGCCACTCCAACGAAGAAAAAGAAAGCTCCCGATCCTGATGTGGGAAGAAGGAGCAGTGTTGATGCACTTCAGGGGGGTGTACCCCTTACGCCGGAAAGTAGCAGGAAAAGAAAACGCAAGGATTCCATAGTTGAGGCAGACGTCAATGAGCTTCTTCCGCATAATTTGGGAAGAAGAATTATAGCAGTCTCAAGAAGTCGTGCTTCGCAGCATCGTCGTACCGTCATAGCTGAGGATAATCCCCCCGCCAAGAAGCCATCATCTCTCCCAAGGACGAACGAGAAACAAATCGCAGACTCAGTGCTCATCGAGAAAACCAGCACGACCACCACGATCACCTCCCCATTACCCAACGGAATCTCCGCCAGAAAACCTTCCCGAAACCCGTACGGCCTAACCCCAGGCCTCACACCCTTCCCCACCTGGCCCCACCCCACGCCCACCGAATGCGAAGAAATCCATACCCTCCTCGCCCGCCTCCACGGTCCCGTCACCGCACCCAACACCCTGCCCACCCCATCCCTCAAAATCTCCGGATGCGGCGAAGTCCCCTCCATCCTCGACGCTCTAATTCGCACCCTCCTCAGCGGCGCAACATCAGGTAATAACTCCGCACTCGCATTCCAGGGCCTGGTGCGGAAATTTGGCATCGTGGAACGGGAAGGCGTGGTGGGGCATGGGAGTGTGGATTGGGATAAGGTGAGAAGGGCGGAGGTCGAGGAAGTTTATGAGGCGGTTAAGAGTGGTGGGTTGGCGCGCGCGAAGAGTATGTATATTAAGCGGATTTTGGATATGGTGTATGAGCAGAATGTAACCAGGAGGAAAGGGGGGAGTGGTGGTGCTGTTGTTAAAGCTGAGGAAGAGGGCGCAGATGATGATGATGAACATGTGCTGCTATCTCTCAATCACCTCCACGCTCTATCCAAGGAAGATGCGCTGATGGAATTCATAAAGTTTCCTGGCATCGGCGTCAAGACTGCGGCGTGCGTGGTCCTCTTTTGTCTCCAGCGCCCGTGCTTCGCTGTTGACACGCATGTTTTTCGCATTTGCAAGTGGTTGGGCTGGCTGCCACCTGCAGAGGGTGAAACTGAGACTGAGAGCGAGGTCGAGACTCTAGTCGAGGCAAAGAAGAGCAAGAAGAAGACTAAGAAGGCGAAGACGAAGACGAGGGTCAACGAGATCACCGCCTTCAGCCACTTGGAAATGCGCGTACCGGACCATTTGAAGTATGCGCTGCACCAGCTGTTTATTTTCCATGGCAAGAACTGTCCCCGATGTAGGGCTATTACGGGGGAGAATAGCGAGGGGTGGGAGAAAGGGTGTGTTATTGATCATTTGGTAAAGAGGACGGGGAAGAGGAAAGGGGTAGCTGGTGTTGGTGAGTGGCAAGCGGGGAGTCGCAGGGATGGAGCTGTGGATGAAATGTTTAGGAAGGCGAGGGAGAAGGGAGTGAAGAAGACGTAAAGGGTGGGAGGGGGGTGAGTTATTGATTGATTGATGCTAGAGAAGGCAGTTCTGCAAGAAGGCACGGTGGTAGATGCGGTTGGTGGGGCTACTTCTATATTTATATTCATAAAGAAGGTTTGTATTATAATTATCTATTTCCCTAGGATTGCTTTCTGTGAATACGAAACTCGAGGTCTTTTCGCCAGCCGGGGTGACGACCACCTTTCTCGCTTATCTACAAAGTAGAGATTGCCGCGCCTGCATGCGAGGGGGAAAGTAATAGACACTCCGTGGTCATCTGTGACCTCGGTATTGGCACCATTCTCGATAAGCATCCTGATAAGCAGCTGAATTTCTGTGGAGCGGTAACTGGTTGGAGAAGCTAGGATATGTAGCGCAGTTGCTCCATTGCTGTTTCTAGCCTCTATATCAGCCCCTTTCTCGATCAAGAATCGGTATACCGAGGCACGGTGACGACTAAAGAAACGGATACGAGTGAGTGCAAGTAGTGGTGTTGATCCGCAATTGTCCCTTGTGTTAAGACCCGCGCCATTGTCGACTAGCAGCCGAACCGTTGCCTCCTCTACCCTTTGAACCGCCTCATACAGCGGCGTCCTCCCGCTGTTATCTACAGCGCGAATGCTGACGCTTTTCTCAATTAGAAAACGGGCTATTGCTTCACAACCGCCAGATGTCGCCAGATGCAAAACCGTCTGGCCAATATTGTCCTTTGCGTTGATATCGGCTCCATTTTCAATAAGAAGGTGGACCAGGACTTCATTTCCTCGCAACACAGCTTTATGTAAAGGAGTCCATCCGCCCTGGCTTGTAGTGTTGACGTTGGCGCCTCTCTCAAGTAAAAACAGAAGCAAGGAATCGTGCTCTTCGCAAACCACGTCGTTTTGTGCCCACTCTAGTGGTTTGGTGTGCCGGAACGTCTGGTTCTAGAGTCGCAATTTGGCTTCATGGCGGCATTCCACGGCTTTATAAAACGCGTCCGAACCCTTATGATAGGAGCATTTGTCCTTGGCATGGAGGTTGGCGCCTGCATCCAAGGCGTGTCGGGCGGTTTCCTTCTCTCCCGCTCGTACAGCCCACCCTAAAGCAGAGCTATCATGATATCGAACATTGCGGCGGTAAAGATAGGAATTGAGGGCCTCGTAAAGGCGACGACTCGTTCTAACTAGCGCATTTAGATGTCTCACCGAGGGCAGATTATCTCCCACAGAGAGGAGGATTTCAACTGGCAGATCAGATAGTATCATTCCGAATTTTCAATTTTTTTTGGGGGGGAATTAATTAATAGAGTTGCTTCATATCCTGTGCGCTGAGAGTCCTATGGGGCTTATGAACAGAGGTGTCTAAGATGGGGAATTTGAAGTTGTCATTCCTTTCTTTTTCTGGTCCCGGTAACTAAACTTCCGGTGTTCCTTGGAGAATGGTCGCTGGAGACAACTTACCAACAATTGAAGCTGTTTAACGATATGACGTATATGCAAGGTGCTGCTTTTTGGATAGCTAAAAACAATGCCAGGGAAGTCGATGGTGGGGGATTAATGCGTGACTTTTAGGACTATGAGCTCTTGATAGACGAGGGAGTGATCAAATCAATCAAGAAGGGTAAGAAGAGCGAAATTTAACAACATCGTCCAAAGAAAAGAACAGCCTATGCCAGTGTGAGCTTTATTAACGCTGTGCCACTCTTGTTGATGGTTTCAATGCCAAATCAGCCGTCGTTGGCCCTCTGGACAGGGATTGAGTGGGTACTAAATTATTTAATAACAGTGCATTCATTTCGTTCCAGCTAAAAGCGTCTCAGCCCACACACGGCGACACGGCAAATCCACAGTCGCCAGCGTAACTCGCGCGTCGCCAAGATAATTCAGCCGTCGACCTCATCGCGGCTGCGAAGTTTTTTCTGTAGATGTTTGAAAATGTTGTTTGTCTTCAAGGTTATCAAGAAGACGAACTGGCATGTTGAAAGGACTTTTAGAACACTGGATGTTGTCACACCCAAGTGAAGGAAATCTAGCTGGAGAATCCCAGTCGCAAGCATAATATCGGAGAATTCCTCGAAGTTGTGCAGCTAGCACATGGATGCAAACAATCTTGTTACACCTACAGCGATTTCTCTTTTTTCCCTTTTCTCTCCTTGTTAAAAGGTCGAAAAGCTCTCGATTTCTGACCATCTGTCTAAAATAACCTCAACCTTCGTTGTTAAATTCCTCATTTCCCTTGGTGATTCAGAATGGCAAAGGAACCTTACCCAGCGCTAATAGCTGAAGACTTCGAACTTACAACATGGATGGCAATTGGTGCATCCATCTATGCTGTCATGGTTTGGGTACTACCATTTTGGATTTCAGTTCCGCTCCCTATCTTGTTCCTCGTTACACGCACAATCAAGACCGTCCTCATGTCAAAGGGGATATTGTCGCCTCCATCATCGGATACTCTACCGGGACGATATACGGCCAAAATACCGGGGCCATATGGCAGGGGTCAGGGCGGAGTTGTTTGTTTCATTCTAGGCGCGCGAATCAACCAGTCAGCCTTTCCCATTGCCCTACCCCATAGAAATAGAGTCTGGTTGCTAACAAATCCTAGTCCAATGGGTCGGGCCGCTCCCGGCATCTATGAAGTAGATAAGATGTACCGCAGCGCGTGGAGGGAGGCGGCGGGGAACCGAGACAAATATGGATGTGGGATATAACTTCCCCCTCTCCGGATAACACTCCTAGCCACGTCTATGTCTCTAACTAGCACAACAGACCTAGGCAAATCATCCATGCTGGTTGCATCCGAGGAAAAGGGCGGCATAACGTTCCTTTGGCTCACATATTGGAAGACTCTCGAGGGTCTTCGGGATTTTGCGGCTGGCGATAGCCATCGCACGGTTCAGATGCAGTGGCTGGCAAAGCAGTACCCTTATCTCGGGATCATGCACGAGACGTATCACTCCCCAAGTGGGAGCTGGGAAAATATTTACCATGATTTCCAGCCATTCGGATTGGGTCAGTAAACAGCCTCTAGACAATGGTGAAGCTGTACTAACTTGGGTTATTTAGGGAGCACAAAATACGCTGTCGAAACAGATCCTTCTACCAAAGAAGGCGGAGTCGAGACGGACGAAAAGGGACGTCCCCTTTCAACCCCGCTTATCAGTGCAAAAGGGAGGAGCATGCGTTCTATGTTTGCCCGAATGGGTAGGTATGAGGATATCAACGTGGCCAAGTGGAATCCAGAGCAAGGTCTTTTTGATGAGTGATTTCAGGAGGATAGTGATATGGGAATTCTGGGTAATATAGGCACGCCTTCCGGAGGGAAGATCATGCTCATAGTGGTCCTCCGAGACGGAGTTCAACAAGCCCGGAAGTGCACAAGAAGCTGTGGATAGCTAGTATTTGACAATCTGATCGGCAAGGACGCCCAGATTTAAAGCCTCTCAATGGGATGTTTTTCCTTTTTTTAATTCTTTTTTATGAAATTTGTAGCCTTCCTACGATTGTATTGACCATTGTGAGAACTGTAGTTCCAAGGTCAACGTTCTCAGCTATTTCCAGCATTACTATGATGGAACTAGGCCCCTGGATTCTGCTGCCACTCGTAATGTGAGAGAGCAGTCGTAAATAACAGAAGCCATGCCTCCATGTAGGGCATCAAGGCACAGGTCCTCTTTCTCATAGTACAATACGAAGGCAGAATTCATCAATCTATAATAACTGTAGATGTCGCGATGGATTTGGCCGGATCAAGAATCCGTCGACTCTGATTGGACAAACCTTAAAGCAGCGAGATCATTGCCCAAATAGGAACTCTCCTCCTTGAATGCGATTTAGATGTTTACAGTATTGACACATCTTCAATCTCTTGCTCAGAAAACGACCAGCCCTGGTCTGTGCGAGCGCCGACATGGAGCCCTTACAATTGCTCCTGAGCATATGCGGGGACTATTCTCCTACGCAATTGATCACTTCCGTGGTTGCGATCGCCATCACCGCATGGGCCAGCAAGCTCGTGTATCGGACCATTCATGAGCAACGGGAACGGCCTATTACCTTCCAAGTTCCCAATCCGCCCGAATTGTCCGTCAATTGGCAAGGCAAAAACTGGTCTGAGGTGAAGGGAAGAGATGAGAAGATTCTTGAAGGCCAGTCATACGGGGTAAGCTGCAGAAGCTCGGATATGATCGCATGATGCTTCCTCGAACCTCCATTGCTTGGCTAAAGGGGATCTTCGTGTTATACGGCTATATATATGCTAATATCGTACTGTGAACATGTAGACGTTCGACGATGAAAAGATTCTCAGCTATTGTCCCGCTGACGGGCGTATTCTCGGCGACCTCACGAACGGAATTAAACCCTCGACGCCAGAAGATATCGATCTCGCAGTTAGAAGGGCTGAAGTTGCACAATTGAAATGGAAAGGGACGACTTTTGCGCAGAGGAGACAGGTTTTGAGGACCTTGTTAAAGTACGCATTTTACACGCTTCTGGTTTCCGCATTCCTAGGCCTCACTAGCTAACAGCTTCTCGAACTTTTGCGTAGATACATCCTCGAACACCAAGATGACATCGTTACCGCGTGCTGTTTGGACTCTGGAAAAACAAAGGTGGACGCAGCTTTTGGCGAGATCCTAGTCACCGCTGAAAAGTTGAAATGGACTATCGACCACGGAGAAAACTCCCTTACCACCGACCGCCGACCAACAAATCTGCTTATGATGTACAAGAAGAATACCGTCCGTTACGAGCCCCTTGGGGTAGTCGCAGCTTGCGTCTCCTGGAATTACCCGTTTCACAACTTTATATCGCCAGTTATCAGTGCTCTATTTGCTGGGAATTCCATCATCGTGAAGCCGTCAGAGCACACGGCGTGGAGTTCCACCTACTTTTGCGATATCATTAGAAGAGCTATTGTGAGCTGTGGCTATTCAGAAGACCTTGTTCAGAATGTCGTGTGCCTCCCTAAGCACGCTGATGCTCTGACATCTCATCGAAAACTCGGCCACCTGGTCTTCATTGGCTCAAGGCCCGTTGCACACCATGTATGCACATCTGCCGCCAAAGCACTTACACCCGTGACTGTGGAACTCGGTGGAAAGGATCCTGCTATCATTCTCGATGACCCAACCACCTTAAAGGAACTTCCCAGCGTCGCGTCCCTTCTAATGCGCGGTACATTCCAGTCAGCAGGCCAAAACTGTGTCGGGCTGGAACGCGCAATCGCACTTCCAAAAGCCCACGATAAACTGCTTGAAATCATGGCCCCTCGCGTCAAGGCTCTTCGCTTAGGCTCAGCTCTAATAGAATCCAGGGAGGACTCCAGCAACCCTAGCCACAAAGTCAGCACACCGGATGTTGGAGCATTGATATCTCCAAAGGGATTTGATGAGTTGGAAATTCTGATTGAGGAGGCCGTAGGGCAAGGAGCCAAACTCATCTCCGGTGGGACGCGATACAACCACCCCAAATACCCACACGGCCACTATTTCACGCCTACCTTCCTCGCCAACGTGACGAAGTCTATGCGTATCGCAAATACCGAATTATTCGCCCCTGTCTTCATTCTAATGCGCGTAGAGGATGTGCAAGATGCCGTTCACCTGGCGAACTCCACGCAATTCGCCTTGGGCGCAAGTGTGTTCGGTCACAACGCCCGCGACGTTGAGGCCTGTGTTTCGGGAGTAAAGGCCGGCATGGTCTCAGTCAACGACTTTGCAACATATTACGCTGTGGGATTGCCATTTGGTGGACTGAAAGGTAGCGGATACGGGCGGTTCGGCGGCGCAGAGGGTTTGAGAAATCTCAGCAACTTGAAAGCCGTATGCGTTGATCGATATCCCCTGATCCAGACGAAGATCCCACCGGCAGTGGATTATCCGATCCAGAAGGGTGAGGCGCCGGGGAAAGATGGTCGGGGTGCGTGGGAGATGTGTAAGGGAATTGTGGAGACGGGGTATCAACCTTCGCTCACGGGCAAGGTGGCTGGCGTGTGGAAGATTTTGAAGAATTCATGAAATAATCGCCTAATCCTTTGTATTAGCTACGTGGAGGGGGATATAGAGTTTTGTGGTGTCTTCAATATGTGGATGTTTGGTGTGTATTATATTTTGTCCCCTCTATTATCTGAGCGTTCTCGTTTTTTTTTTTAACCTTGTAATATCAACCACTTTTTTAACGAAGGATATACTATAACTGTGACCAATTTAGGATATGCTTTTGGGATCATATACTCGTGAGAAACAAATGTCGTTATTTAATACAAGAAAATAGAATCATGGGAACTTTCCCATCAGCGCGAATTTGAAGCAACTGAGAGAGAAAAATAATCAAACAAAATGGGAACACAGGTATCATAAAAAACGTCAAAAATCTCGAGTCGCACCTTCTTCATCAAGAAACCAAAAAGAAACCGAAAAAAGAAAAAAGCATTTCCAAAAACTCCATTATTTTCCCTCAAACCCACACACACACACACACTTCCTTCCCCTCACACTACTCTCCTGCTCCGTCCGAAACCCCGGCTCCTCGTAGATCTTGAGCTGCTGCTCTTCATTCTGCTCCTGCGGCTACATGTGCCGCAGGTCAGGAAGGAGATTATGGCGTTGATGATTGACACGACGCCTGAGATGATGCCGGTGATGATGCTGCCTATGCCGGCGATTATGGACATGAGACAGCGGCCGAGAGCGGCGAAGACGGATTGAATCTGTGTTTTTAGTTAGCTTTTTAGGGAGTCTTGGAAATGGTAGAGGGGAGGGAAGGGAAAGCTTACGGCGCCCATGGTTGTTGGTTGGTTGGTTTTTTGTCCTTTTTGTTTTTTTTTTTGTTTGGATGGGATGTGTGTTTGTTTTCAGGTCTGGTTAAGAGGAGAGAATTGGTTTGGATAGTTCCTTTTTTGTTTGAAGGTTCTGGTTTAAGTTGGAAAAGGGAGCTGGAAGGATAGTTTTGTTTGTGTGTGAGTTTGTAAAAAGATGAGATAGATAAAAAGTATGGAGCATGGTGGTTAGGATAAGGGGTTTTATATAGTCAACGCAGACATGGTAGAATCATTTTGCATTTGATATCAAGGAACTGGAGCAACTGCCCAGTATCCCTGTCTGCGATGAGGTCAGAGGCATATAGATGAAGAAAGTCCCGTATATCTCTTGATCTGTACTACGGGGAAATGGAGATACATCTAGGCGCACGGAGGATCGTCTTAGCTGGTAAGTACACAGTAGTATGTACGCCTCATTTTCCAAGGGTGCTTTCCGAACCCAAATCGTCATTGATACAGGGGAAAGAGGAAAGGTTGAAATCAGGATTATGGCCAGAGCCAGCGGGATGACAGCGCCAAGTCATGGATTTGTCTCAGAAAGGGCCTTGTTTGTGGCTGTTGTTACAGAGTATCCCTGGATAGTATGTACATAGTACCTATGGAGCAGTGATATCAGGATTGACTGGCTGATGTCAGACTGACGTCACAATGAGCTGAGAAGGGACTAGTGTTAGGGCTAGTGCACACTAAACCACGTGGTGATAAAGCTTCGCAGCCCTTATCAGACACAGCTTCCAAAAGTCTCTCCTCCTTGTCTTTCTTCTCTGTCTGGACAGCTTCAATCTGACAACACCAGCCTCTCTGTGCAAGACAAACTGCTCCCAATCACTGTTCATCAGTGACACATCTTATTTGTTTGCATAACAACCAAACTCACGCCGCCAATTGCCAAGAAATCTCCCTGCCACTGAAGAGTCCCGGCCCCTGTCCCGGTCCCTGTCCCGACAGCATGTTGTCACCCTTCTCCCTGACACCTATCAAGGTGCGGGGAAAGAGGTCTAAGAAGCGGCCAGCCTCACAGATTTCATCAGACAACTCTGCCCAGAGCTCAGAGTCTGCGGCCTCCCAATCAGAACTGTCAAAGCACCAGAAGCGCAGACGCATTGCAGCCATCTTATCAACCACCAAACGAGCTAACCCCGCCGATGACGATCCGCAAAAGACACCACGTCTTTCGCATCTAGAGTGTCTACCGGTGGAACTGCTCGAACATATATTTCTCTACTGTCAAAACTTTAATCTGCCGCGCGCGTCTACGCCATTGGGAACTGCTCTGTCGCGAGAGCGGCTGTTCAAAGTCCTCATTCTTGAGGCGTTCTGGGAATATCCGCGTTGCACCCAACTTCCGTCACGATTCCTTCCAGGTCCGGGTGATGTTCCGTCGATTGTTGCGCAGTCCTTTAAGCCGTTGGTATTCCGCCCGCTACATCGATCACAACAGGTGCACCGGCAGATGGAGCTCTTCCGTTGTCGCTGGTGCACGTTCGAGCGCATCACTCAGTGCTTGCCTGATATGTTCCGTCTGTCGATAGATACAATATGGTTTGCCAACAGCCGGTACGTCCTGGATGCGGATCTTCTTCCCTTCGATAAGAAGCGCGTCAAATCTGCCCTCGCTGCACCCAAGCACAACTGGTCTTTCATTCTTTTGGGAGAGGCCGAGGAAGACGGGGTCACTGTGCGACTATGCGTGAACCCCATATCCGTAAGCACCATCCGTGACAAAGCGAGAATCGACAAAGGTCACAATACTGCTCCTCGACCGCAGAGGCCCAAGCCGAGGTTTGACTATAACAACCAGCCCTTCAAGGTACATTTCATCCCGGACAAACTCATCTCAGGCCAGAATTTCAGCACTCTAAACCTAGTATTCCTCGAACATGTTCTCCTCACCCTCTTCCACCGCCCAGATGTCACCCCAGACCCCTTTTTCTCACACGAGGCCGTACACGAGGGCATCCACACCGCGATTCAAACCAAAAACACACGCGCCCTCCGTGACCTCGTCTGGCTCGCCACCTCAACCAGCGACAACAACCCTAACTGCCCTCCCTTCCCCTCCGAACACTTCATAACCGCTTCCCGCGAACCCAGCAACATCCTCGCGATGAAAATCCTCGTCCGCGGCGCCCCCAGCTCTGTCCCCTACAACTCCCCCGAACTCACATCCTGGGCTATGGAACTCACCAACTCCCACAACGCTTTCGGTACCTGGCTACTCGATTACATGACCAATTTACCGAGAACGCAGCAGATACAGCAACCCATGTATGAAATAGATACGGTGCTGGCGCTGACGTTTGGGGTTGCGAATTTCTTTCAGGGGAAGTTGACGAATCAGGATTGGAGGGTGACGAGGGTGTATGAGGATGCGTTTGGGCAGGGGCCGAAGGAGTGGGGGGACGAGGTTAGAGAAGAGGAGCCGTGGAGAAGTATGTTTGCGGCCACGACCACGACCACGGGTAACGTTGTGGAGGACGGTGGTGATGAGGAATAGAGAGAGTAGGGTGCACGACGGCGTTCTGGGGTATTTGATGCGGATTGATTCATTTTCGATTGATTGAATGTCTTTTTTTTTTACGACCGTAAGGAAAATTTTATGACGGGCGTTCTGATGACCTGTCCCCCTGAAAATGAGGTGGGGGGGTCGGCGCGGGGGTGAGGTTCGGGGAGGAATAAGACATTCGCTACTTATGTATAATTCTTGCCCCTCCCCCTGCCCCTACCCCTACCTCCCGTTCCCCCCGCATTTTATCCTTGCTTCTGTTTTTGTTGTGCTTTCTTTTTTATGCATCGCGAGGTTCAAAGTTACATCGTTAATTGATCACAAGGCACACGGAGTTACGGGGTTACATATACACACTGTGTATTCACTCACGGCGTTTTTCTATATACTCATCCGACAGAAAGTTGGTTTTTTACCTCCCCTAAATTCTACACTCTCCCTTTCATTTTTATGCAGATCTTGTGTTAGAGTCTAACAACAAATGAATTTCAAAAAAATTAATATCAAAATCAAAATGAAAGATGAGAACGAAAACAATAAAACACGCATGTTGTTATTATTAAACCCTCTTGTCCACGGGTTTTTTTTGCATTACCTGAGATGTAGTGTTTGTAAATGCTGGCGCTGATAAGGCGAGAAAAACAATAAATAGACCAAAAAAAGGCGGGAAAAAAAGGCAAGCAAAAATAACGAGTTCATGGTTCTCGTAAATCTTTCGTCAAAAAACAGAAACGCCCAAAAAATGAAAATTATACGAGAGAGAGAGAGCGAACAAGGAAGGGGGAACGGGCAGAAAAAAACAGATATTTTCGCACTCCTCCTCACTAGCCTCAGGGGCCTCAAAACGACGCTCGCCGATCATATCTCCCCATTAGGGCTCTCAGCCCGCCATCATCCTTGGGCACATCATCTCTCCTCTTGGTGAACAAAAGCTTCAAAAACGGGTCATCATGGTTCTCAGCATTCGTGGCGAACCTGGCGGCGAGGCGAAAATGATTGGGCCTAACGGGCCAGCGCAGCGGATACCCATACACTTTAACCCTAACATTAAGATCCAGCAGGCGCTCAAAGGCATGAATGTCACGGTCCTGAATGACCTGTCGCAGCACGGCTTTGCACCGGCGATATGTGTTGTCTTCGTCGATGTATGCTTCTGTCGAGAGCAGGGTAAGGAATTCGAGTTTCTCGTCTGTGAAGGGGGGGCGGAGGAGTTTATCTGGCATGCGACAGGGTTCGGCGAAGCTGCAGCACGGCAGGCGGAAGACGTCGGATTCAATGTATACGGGGCTAGGTTCGCGGATTTGCACGGTGCCGAAGTTGAACCATATGGAGATCTTGTATGGTTGGGAAGTGGTAGTAGAGTGTGCGGGGAGGACTAGGTCGCCCCTTCCGCGCTTGCCTTGGGCTGCAGTGTCGAAACGGTCCATGGCCTGGAAGTATGTGTCTAGATTGGTGAGGTGGGCCCGGTCGTCAGCTGAAATGTTGAGTTGCGTCGTGCTGCATTTTTGTTGTAGCACGTGCTCGATGTATTCGCGCTGGCATTTGCGGATGAGTGGGATCGTGCACCAGCGGCATTCGAGGAGTTTGGTTTGTAGTGCGGCGCGCTCATGTGTGTCGAGGGAGAAGTAGTTCAGGGGCAGAAATGACGTGATGAAGAAGCCCTTGTTCGAGGACTCATTATTGCTGCTAAAGGCGAGCCGGATGAGCCAGGTGTAGATTATGGGATTGGAGAGAGCGGCGGCGATGGTTGGTGAGGCGCGCGGGAAGTTGACGTCCAGACAGTCGAAGAAGATCTTTTGGATGAGTTCTACCGGTAGCAGCTCAATTGGGGCTGATGAGTGGAGCGGTCTACTACTCGCGCGTGGAGGAGGAGAAGCCGGAGACGGGTCCATGCGAGTTGGAGTCCGTGATTCTGCGACAATGGCACTGGGTGGAGTGGTGGTGATAATAATGATGGCAGTGTGAATGCCTGACTTCTCCCTCCACCGTAATCGAAGCTGGATATCTTAGGCTCAGACATCAACAAGACGGTATACAGGTCTCTCACGTCCAGCTAGGAGTTGCAGCAGAGATATATGTATGTATATGTAGACATGCAGTGAGCTTGATCAAGTTGGAACTCCCCTCACTGGCACAGTTTCGGCGACTATTTATATCATCAGAACTGACGATTGAGGGGCATGCAAGCAAGTAAGTGGATATGAGTATGTCTTGAGTGATTCGCAAAGTACACAAAGGAATGGCGTAGTATAAAACCGTTAGAAAAGAGGACGAGAATGCGTAAAATGTTATGCAAGTCGAGGTTGGCGTGATGGTTGTTGTTAATGGTGCGGGGCATCTGGCCTCTCTCCCTCTCTTTTCGGTCTGTCTCTCTCTTCTCCCTAGATCAACAGAGTTTCATAGCTTTTGCGGCGAATCGCTGAAAGTCTGATTACTTAGGCTCAGATTCCACAACGTTTATCCGCCAGCTTTTTTAGTGCTGCATAGGCGAGTTTTCGAAAAGGAATTAAGCCCGCACCCGGTCGGAGGAGGACTGGATAGTATGTTGGTCGAATGACACAGTTTCAATCAAGGCTGGTGGGAAAAATAATTGTAGTCATGCTGCAAGGTTACCGACGTCGGCCGCGGCCCCAGAATAGCCCGGGCTCCTCGGACGTTGGGATCATGGCTGTTTCTCGCTGGTGTCTCGTGAGGTCGCCAAAAAGAAATAAAGAGGCGGGCAGGTCTCGTCGAGGCCGATCAGGAACGCCACTCACTCCCGGAGCTGTAATGAGAAGCGCGGGGTTCGCAATTTGTGATTGAAACCCGGGGTGTTGCAGATGGCTCTGTTGTCTAATTGGAGAGAGCTTGTTGGGCCAACAACTGTAGAAGACGGGAGTAAAAGTGAGATATTAGTACTATGTAACTAGGGAGACACTTATAGCTTCAATGTTCTCCAGTCCCGAGCATCTGGATCAGAGTTCATGTACGCCCACGCAACCGGCACACGCTCTTTTGGTCTGTCGGGCTGGCCAGTGGTTCATTATTGTGCAAGGATGCTGCGCGCCAAAGCCACCGACGAGTGTTTCGGACCCTGACTGTCGGGTCGCCTGCCGGAATCTTTGATTCGACGACATTCGCTTGAGGCTGATGAGGGGCCCAGACTGGATACAAATATTGCTCTTTACGCTGGGATAATCGGGAGAATGGAGTTTTCTTTTGGTGGTGTATGGCTGCCGCTGGTGAGAGGACTTTTGGCGGTTGCGGTGCTGGCGCCGCAGCGTATGGGAGAATGGCTGGCCTTTTGCACGCCGCGGATTGTGAAAATCACAGCCATAACTGCGACGAGGTAGGTGTAGAGAGGATAGTTTAATGTCTTGTAGTTACACAGCATGGAGAGTGGACTTCTATTGAGTACAAAAGACGGAGAGAGGGGCCTCTCAGTCGAGTAAGGAAGGCACGCATGTATATGGAAGGTGTGTTCCTCTACGATTCAATTGCAACGAATAATAGCCTAGACCGGATAGGCGATAATGAGGTATCTCTTGTAAAGCGTAGATGCTATGGAATAGGGTCTATGGACAACACTGCTGGACGAATGAATATTCGTGATCTAATGCAAACACACACTCTCGATTCTATACAATTATCTTACAGGCGGCCAAAGTAACGCGAGCAGCAAATAGCACTCCCCGTCAAATGGCCGCCCGTCTCCAAATCTATATGACGGAAATAATTGGCATTTTGCATACATAGGGAATATGGAGACATGTCGGGACGAGAGCACGAGGGAAGGGGGAAAAAGGAAAAGGGAAAAAGGAAAGCCGGTAAGTTTCTGTATATAGTCTACAGGAAAGAGAGATCGCCAAAGTTTTCCTAGTGAGAGTAACATATATGTTAGTTCAACGGCGCAGGGGAATGGAAAGCATATATCGTCATGGAAATTGAAGGCATTACGGACCTTGTAGCCGGGCGGCATCCATTTGCCCTTGGCGACCATCTCCTTGGTCTTCTGGAGAACCTCTGGCCGGGCAGCAGCGACGTCGTCCTAAAATAGTCAAAAAAAATCATCAGCGTTTCCACTCTTTGCACATAAACCCAAGAAAAGCCCAATCCCACTCAATTGAAGCCATTTGTCTTGAATCGGGTAAAGAGAGAAAACATACGCAAGACAAGTCCTCAAATGGCCTAGCAGTCTCAATATTCTCCAACGTCTTCTCCAAACTCCTCAGTTCCAACGCGACCGCGCCCTTGGTCTCCTCCGCGCCCTTGACGGCCTGAGCCTCAAACGCCTCAATGGCCTTGAGCTGCCTATTTACATCGAAAGTGGCGGGCTGGAAGGCCTTGAAGTGGGCTTCGATCTCATTGATGACAGCCTGGTTCTTGAGCACGGAGCGGTAGTGCTCGAAGTCGACGGACTGGGGAGTCTCGGAGAGCACTTGGACTTTGCGGCGGGCGTCGTCATTGCGCTTCTTGAAGGATTGTAGAGAGGCGGCGGTTTGGCCGCGAAGGCCGAGGGAGGTGGCCACTTTGGCCCAGTCGAGCTTGAGCGCGGCGCTGCGCTGCAGATACCAATTGAGTCAGCTCCACCGGGCATATTTACATGCAATGGCTTGGGAATCATATATACTTACTGAGACAGCCATTGTGGATATGAGAGGGGATGGGTTGTGGGGGTGGAATGTGGTGTCTCTTGCTCTCTTTCGTGTAGCCGGAAGATTGAGGGATGTTGGGGCTAACTGGGCAAAACACGGCATTTCACGTGACCCACTACAACTGGCCTTGGCATCAAAAAAGCAGCAATTGACGACTGAGATGAAAGATGGAGATATAGCAGAAGAGACGACTAATTGAAATGGTATATGTAGCAGTAGTACATGATAGAATTATAATGAATCATAACATATTTTGAAACGAACTTTTTCTTTTCATAATTGCCTTATTACAGGTACAAAAACTTGCTGGTATGGACTAGTTTGCCCTGAAAAATAAACCATCAGAAAAATATCTTCCTATATACTCAAAGCCATGATGGAGTTGACGATATCGTTGTCGTTCTCCTTGAGGGCTTTGACGGCCTTCTTTCTCGACACGTTGGCCTGCGCCATCACGAGCTCAATGTCCTTGGCCTCGAGTCCCGTGTCGTCAACCTCCTCGCCGTCATCTTCCTCCTCCTCCTCTTCCTTCTTCTCAACCTCAGGGGCCTTGCCCTTGCCGTGGTCGTGGGCGTGGTCGTGAGTGTGCTCGGCGGCGCTGGCGCTCTCAGCAGCAGCGAGTTGCTGAGCAGCGGAGGCCTGGGCCTGCGAGTTCAAGTCTTCGATCTTGGCCTCGCCGAAGATGCTGCAATTGAGTGCCCCCCGGTCAGCGAATTGCTGCAAATATATGACTTTGCGAAAAAGAGAGAACTCACATGTAGGTGTTGCTTGAGGGCGACTTGTAGACATCTGGCTGGTTGATGACAAAGAGGATCTAGTGTAGACAAAATATATCAGTTATACCTTTCTCGAGCGGCGGCCAATCAATCCCACAAAAGTAGAAACAATATAGTTCTTACGTTCTTGGGTCGGCGAAGGGTGACACGGGTGATGCCAGGGATGTGCTTCAATCCAAGCTTGCCAATGGCCTTGCGGGCCTTCTTCTCGTTGCGCGAGTGGACGGTCACAGCAGAGCCAGCGGGGAGAGTGGGCTCTTCTTCGCCGGCCTCAGCCTCGGACTCAGAGCTCTCAGCAGCATCCTCAACACCGGCCTTGGGGATCTCCTCGTTATCGGGAAGCTCTTCGACTCTGGGGTTTGCCATCTTTGCGGGTGTGGTGTGTGGTGGTGGGATGTGCCAAAGGAGCCTAGTGAGTTTTCGCCTTGAAGATTAGACACTTGGGACTTGTGGTCAAAATTGGGGTGATGGGTGTCGTTAATTGGGTCTTGAATATGTTGGGAATAGGATATTCAGCTAGCGCACAGTCGATACACGTACCTTTTAGTTTGCGAGAGAGCGTGTGATGAGAGTACGGGGGGGTTTTACTGACGTTCAGAGGCGTGATGTTGGCGAGCTGTGTGATCGTTTTTTGGAGAGCGACGAGAGCCTATGCCTCCTTACCCAATCGCGTTAGCGGGGTTTTCTGCCCCAAACCATCACCATCACCATCACCACTCCAGAATACTTTGCAGTGTTGCTACTACGCAATAATAAAGAATGCAATTAATATGACATGGCCTTTCTACGAGAAGAAAGTATTGCAGTCTTTTTGTGTGCCACACCCTAAATACCTTAACTAAATGATGTGCTTCTAGGTGGTACCTCTCCGATATAGGCCACACTTCTAGTAGCCATAGATCTAGGGAGAGGATATCATTACATGACAGCACAAATAGAGTAAGATGATCCTTTAGAGGCAGCTCAATATCCATTACGGGTCCAGGCATTTGTGGAGAAAACGCGGGCTATGAATTGAATGTTCGCTAAGGCTAATGGAACTGTACGGAGCATGCGATTGTGAATCTTCGGTACAAACCTCCTAGTCACAAATCCATTATTATAGCAACGGAGAACGTTCGATATATCGAGGAACGTAGGAATGATCGAGATATCAAAATCGTAGGGTTTTCCATCCCAAGCCAAAACACCCGATTTGAATGAAGTAGGAGGGGAAAAAGCGGCGCATCATTGGTCATGTCAATTCTCAACGAAGTTGTTCACAGCAGGTCTTTTTTATAAAATAACGAACATCTGGCCAGCCATTTTCAACCCATTGCGAGAATTGCATTTTGTTGTTGCCCCCCGAACCCGGTCCCAACGACTGAAAACGCACAGAAACATTAAAAAAACAACCCAATTTATGAAGCAGTAGCACGGATCTTAGCATGCGCCTTCTGGACCTCGTAACGAGCCTGTTTTGATAATCGCGAAAATAATTAGCCAACCTGCGCATCTTTGGAGTTCATCATTTGTGGGGGGATTGATTCGCGGGAACTTCGATTCCCCCCTGAAATCAAAGAAACGACAACTCCGAAGTCTCGGATATCAAAACGCACCTGCTTCCTCAGTCTGAGGACCTTGAATCGCTCAAAGTCGGTCAAGTTGCGTCTCCGATCAGTCTTCTCCTGCTTCTGGGAGAAAGAGCTGCTGGCCCACTTCGAGTCGATTTCGGCCTTCTCCCACAGTTTCTTGACAGGACCGGTACCAGCAGCGCGGGGGAGCCTGGGGATGGTGAAAGGTGTGAGGGTAACGTGGGAGAGAGCGAGAGCATGGCGAGGAACGACCTTGGTCTCCTGGCTAGAAGGACCATCGACGAGAGCCTATACGTATCGCACAACTATCATCAGAACTGCTGCATCTTCTTTTGCTTCCACCGGGTAACATTTTGTTCCAAAACGTACACGCTTGTGATCGATAATCTCAACAATTGCGGCCAACTTGCCCGTGTAAGGACCGCTCCGGATCAGCACAACACGGCCGACCTCAACGAGCTTCCATGTCGGGACTTGGATGTCGATCTGACTCATGACGACGGCTGCCCACTGCGTAATTCCACAAGTATCAAAGTCAGCGTTATGGGTTGCAATCGAACGGAAAATAATATTGAGTAGGCGCGCTCACAATCGACCGATATAAATGGCGTTGGGTGTTTTGGGAGGGGGAGTGGTTGTCGAAGTTGTCGCTGTCGTTGTTCTTCGCTGGGATCGCGAATTTCGGAGTTGCAGCGGTGGTTGCCCACAAAACTTCTCGCTTAAGTGGAGGACTAGGGCTTACGGTTTGGGGTTAGCGCCACTTTAGCCGAGCCTCTTTTTCTTTCCTTCCAAGTCTGTCTCTGCTTAAATACGACAACATCAGCAGCTTCTTCTTCTGTTGGCAATTCTTTTTCTTCATTGTCTAATTCTGATGAAAATGTCGACCTTCACTACAACTAATGACTGAACAGCAGCAACAATGCATCACTGCTCCTTCTACTAACCAGTGAGTATTACTCCAGTTCTTAATTCCCTGCTTCTCACTCTGCCTCTTATGATGCGGTAATTTGCGGTTGACTGTTCTATCGTGGGGCCCTCGCCAGGGTTTCCTATACGATAGTTTCATATGATAGTCCTTTCTTACATATTCTGAACTTTTGGATCAATTCTACTTTGATATTTCCGTCATTTCTGTGTCCGACGTGTCGCTGACAATTCAGAAGCTTCTAGCTAGGTTACTCCGGCTGTATGGCCCTTTCCCCTAGAGCTTCGAATCATCTCCCTGCTCTATCGTCCAATGTGATGATGCTTGCCTGTCCTTCGATTCCAGCATCGTCGACATAGTATTGTAACCCCTCTTGACCGATGCTGTGCACAGCTTCAACTTTATAGGTAAGCACCGACTTTCGTCTTGCTTTTTTCCCCTTCCTTTTCCTACCCCCTGTCCTGTGATGACACCCAAAAGCACTAGATAGTAAATGATGCCTTTGGCAATGATATTTCCTTTTACACCAAGATCGCTGAGGACCATTTTGGCACTTTATTTTTTTACTTGCTCTGAGTCTTGACTTATGGCTAACGTTGTCAATTTAATAGGAATAAACACCGTGTACTAAATGAAAATCTACCATGTCCGCGGTGCCAGTTGACCTAGTCTCCTTCCAACCCTAGAGCTGTCATGGGTCTTGTACCCGGCGAGATTATAATGTATTTTCTCGTCTCGACCTCAGTGTTATATCGAGATCTCAACCTGAATCTTGATCGGTAGAGGCTTACCAATTGCGAAACTTTATATGTCCCATAGCCGGCCAGCCTCTGTTACTGGATATTTAGCAGCGATGTCGCATCACGATATAGCCTTGATAATGAACCAAATTGATTACATGATCAGTTCCTTTGTGACATTTATTCAACCTTCGGGAATTTCCCCTTTGCTGTCCAACGTCTTGGTCGTTGGCAAATTAGAGCTCTCGTATTCTTTTTGCATACGCGTAATTCTGCCGGCGTTGCACTATATTCATTCCTTTCCTGAAATTTCTATTCCTACTAGGTGGGACTTGTTTTACCTTTCCAATGAGAACGATCTCGTTGAAATTTCCTCCCGACACATATTAAAGTTTCCTTTTCGTTAGCTGTAGCTACCGATTGTTCTGTATGTTGTGGGATTTCTTTGGTGCCCATTGTCTCATCTGGACCCTTTCACTATTCTGCAAATAATCCTGAGTGGGTCGGTGGACTCTTTCCCCAGAGCCCTATGCACTCTAGCCCACATGTGTACTCAGGGGCTAGTATAAACCTATTTCAAAGTTGACAGACCATAGCACCATTAGTGGTATACTTCAATCATCTCTGGCTGTGGTATATGTCTCCTAATGTCATAGCAAAGACCCTCTTTGTATAAAGGCTATTAAGAAGCTGAGTGCATCAGGATTCTATCTGAACTACTCAAGAAGCTTCACCACTCTTCCCATAGCTTCTTCCTGGCTCTTCTTGATTAGATATATATTGGGCAGAAGTTGCCCTGAGAACATCATGGAAAGGGGATGTTCTGCTACTGTTTTTGGCGCTATGTTCTATGCTTTATATCTAGTGCAAGACATGAATCACCTAACACATTCTCTGCTTGGCAATGTCAAACAAACTTTTATATACTGATTATGCTCTGGAGTGGATTGATATTACAGACCAATGTCCAGTGGGCCATTGGCACAGATCTGCCTGCTTGTGTTTGGCCAGCTTCTGCTTGCACTCACCATGATTCACTTCCACCAGGCAGGCTGTCAGGGGCAACACAAACACACCAGATACTGCAGAGAAGTCCCCCTGTGAACACACCAAACACTCCATGGCAGCACATTCCAGGACTTTCACCCTGTCCACCTACACTCATTTATTTCTTTTCTCCCAAATCCCTCCCCTCCCCTTCACCATGCCCTAGTCTACATGTCCCCTTTTCTCATATCCCTCTCCTCGTCATCCTCCTCCTCATTCTCATTCTCATTCTCATTCTCATTCTCACTCTTCTCATCCTTCTCTTCACCCATCACCACCACAATGCCCCCAACCTATTCCCCCCACGCCCCTCTCAAACTACAAAAGCGCCCGAACCCCTCACACCCTCATCAACAATCCACCACCTCCTCCGATCCCATACCAGACCACACCCTCACATCCCTCGAACACGTTCTCTCCACCTCCCCCGCCCCTCTCCTCCACTACGCCACCTCCCACGCCTTCTCCGGCGAAAACATACTCTTCCTCCTCCACGTCCGCGACTGGAAAGCCTCCTGGACCCTTTCCCGCACTCGCATATTCTCTCGTCCCTACACCCCTGCACAGGGCGGAGAGTTGCGTCACAATCTCTTCGCCGTCGCCGTGGAGTTGTACCTTGCGTATGTGAATATCAATACGGCGGATGTCCCTGTGAATCTGGAATCGGCGGTGTATCGCAAGCTGACGGATGTGTTGGGCCATGCGGCGAAGGTCGTGGTTGGGAATCATGCTCCTACGAATAAGGGGTTGCGGGTGGATATTCTCAGCTCGAGCCCGGTTACGCCGTTTGCGTCGTGCGCTAATGATGATGGTGACTTTTTTGACACCGCACCTAACAGCACAGAAGAACCTAATACGTTTTCTTCTTCTAACGCTACTACTACTGAGACTCGCGCAAGACAGCAGCAAACCACTACTACTATCCCACCTTCGTCATCAAAGACTTACGAAAAAATGCTGCTCCGCAGCCAGAAAAGTATCAAGGACCTAACCTCCATCACCAGCAACAACAACAACCTCAAGAACAAGAAAAAGAAACACCGTCTGCCAAAGGACATGTACATCCCGGTCCGCTTCGATGAGACTATCTTTGACGACGCAGTCGCGTCGATAAAATTGCTTGTTCTGCGCGATACGTGGCCGAAGTATATTGAGTATTTGCGAGTGAAGAGGAAGGAGGAAGAGGTACGGACGCAACAGCAACAGCAGCAGCAGCGGGAAGAGGCGATGGGGATGGGGGATTCGGGTGCGAAGGGTCGGAAATCAGGGTTTTTGGGACTGTTTTCGTCGTTGAAGTAAGGAAGGACGTGCGGGAGGGGGATGAAAATGCATTTGAGCGAGTGCTTTGACTGTGTGCTGGGAATTGCGTATTTGGGACTTTTCTGTTTTGCTTTTTATGTTGGAGTTTGTTTTAACTGGCTAGCTGGATGGGAGGGATATGGTATTGTGCATATATGCATAAGGTGTTAAAAAAAGGGGGCGTTGGTCTGATATGTAAAATATGCAGCACTGGCAGCGGGATGAGATACCCCTGATGTTTTTGTTTTGTTCTTTTTTTGCTTTTTGTTTTTTTTTTTCCTTGAGGAGGACACAGATATTTGATCAGCAGGGTCTATGTTTTTTAAACTGGATGGTTGTCTGTTCATAACTTTCTATCATTGCTTAAACATCCGATGCTGGGGTGAGGTGTTGTGAAAGCTAGGCTGGTTGCTTGATGTGACCCCCTAGCTTTAAAGCAGTCATTTTCAGACAAAAGCCTGGTGGCACTGTTCTCCAGCCCCATCACATTACTGAAAATCTTGAAAGACCCGAGAGGGTGGGATATATATACATAGATGACCCAAAAAAGACTCTCTCCCGCTCAAAAAGAAAAAGAAAAGACGAAGAAACAAGCCCCGAAAAGCCTATAGGCTATATACATAAAACAGCCCTTACCGCTCAACAATCGTCTCCTCATCGTCAGATTTATACGCCTCGTCTTCGTCATTATCATCATCATCATTAATATCATCACCCCCATTCTCACCATCATCATCATTCCCATTCCCATTCCCATTCCCATCATCCCAACCCTCCGCCTCCAAACCAGGCGACCTAATCCCAAAACTCAGCAAAAACCCCACAAACGCGACGCCGCCAAACACGCCAAACGCCATCGCTTCCCCCTTGGGTTCTACTTTCGTCGCTAGCGTGAAGAGGCCGCCGGATAAAAAGGGACCCACAGCGCGGCCGGCGGCGCCCAGGGTTTGAGCGAGCCCGTTTAGGGCGCCGAGGACGGAGTGGTCGGGCGCGGAGTTTGTGACCTGTTGTTTTGTTCTCGTGTGTTAGTAAGGGGTAAAAGGTGTGGTGTCTTTTCTTTTTGGGGTACGATAGAGTAAAGGGGTGGAGTGTGGGTTTTGTGTGTGTGTACGAACCAGCAATAACGCGCTCGTCAAACCACCAACCGCAGCAACGGTTTTTATCAACAGGACCAAGCATAGCTCAATCGCAAGCAACAACGACGCTTTAGATATTTTGCCCTTCTCAGTTTTCTCCTGGTATCCTACAAACGGCATGAGTAAGAATGCGATCACAAAGCCCAACAGGCCAGCCCGATACGACCACTTATTTCCCATCTTATCGCGGAGCTTGCCAAAGACGAGGATTTGGAAGATTATAGTGACTACGCCGGCGAAGGCGAGGGAGAGCCCGATCTCACGCGGGGTTAACTCGCGGCCTGTGGGTTCCTTGGCTTGTGCGAAGATTGGGTATAGAGAGTTGAAGGAGACGTTGGAGAGGCAGAAAATGAGGTATGTGACGAGTAGAAGAGAGATGTCTCGGTTCAGCACCTCATCGCGGATCAGAACGTCATCTGGGTCCCGAGGTTGGAATAGAGGGAGAGTTGACGATTGCGATATCGAGTCTGAATCCGACTCTTCGTCGGAATCGGCGTCGTAGTTGCCCAGGCGCCGTGCACTGTTGCTGCTGAGCCGTCGGTAACTTGTCTGAGAGCGGCGTGTTCGAAAATATGACGAGCTGGTAAATTGCCACAGCCGCGAGAAGAGATCTTTGACCTTCTTCCCGAGCGCGGGGATGGTTGCGGCATCTTGGAGACTCTCTTCCAGAAATATAGATGTCAGGATGAAGTCGACCACCAGTATCGCTGCCGAAACCAAATTTGGACACAAGTACGGGTAATGTTTGTTCAATGCGATATCTTCCGAGACTAGCAATCCGCCAATTATAGGTCCTGTCATTGCGCCAATCCCGTATATCACTGGCAGATATGTAAATGCACGCGACTGGTTGCTGCGATTTGTAATCTCCCCAAGACACGTCGAGACAATACCCTGATTGCCGTTGACCGCACCCATAAGCGCCTGGACAATAATTGCCTGCCACAGGGTCCTGCAGAACCCAAAGGCCAGAAAGCAAGCTGCGGTAAGAATCGTCCCCAGCAGAATGACTGGTTTCCGCCCAATGCGATCAGACAGCCATCCCCAAAAGTAGTTTGTAACGAACTGCGCCAGCGCAAATGCCGACGCAATCGTGCCCACATACACACCCACTTGTTTGTGATCGACTTCGGGGAACGATGACGCCATGTCTGGAAGGTAGGGGCTTATCGAGTTCAACGCCGTCTGCTCGCACATCGCGATGACAGCGAGAATGGTCATCTGGCTAACAGGTAGTGGAGAACCAGATACGGACTGGTTGCCTTCGCGATCGTTGTTGTGTGCGTGGGATGCGCCATTTGATGACTCGGTATCACTGGTCAGTGGCCGGCCGCGGGACCGCGGGGGCGGCGTTGCAAAGGTTTGATACTGCTGGGTCGAGCCACGACGGCGCGGTGCATGGTTTCGCGAGGACATGATTCTGCGATGGATGACAAAATGGAGCACGCGGGTTCTGCAAGGAGCGAGAATGTTATCGTGTACAGCAGGCGACTGGTGTATCCCCCTTGTCTCTGGGGTCGTGGGATATCTGTCTCTGCAGTAGTGAATAGCTGCACCCTGGTCTATCCAAGTTCATAGACTAAGATGCGCTAGTCAGCAAACAGGAGATTGACAGCCAGAAGTGAGATTTCCAACACCGCCTTGAAGCATTCTATGCTTTGGATGTCACCAGGTGACTGTACAGGTAAATTATATAGAATACATGGTCCATTGCCTGTTGTAAGAAGAAATGTTCTGATGATGATGTGCGAATGAGAGAACGCGCAATGTTCAAGTTCGGTTGGGTGGATGCTTATGTCATGCAACTTTATCTTATCTGATCAAATCTTCCCCCAACTGTTGATGTCATCGTTGGTTGATCGTTTTGAAACAACATTGACCTCTTGCATTAAAGGACGATCAGTATAAGGGTTACACCAATATGCCCTGCAGCATTCCAATAAGACATGTACGATTCAGCAAGCAAGATGCATGTATGGGCCAGGACTGGCTTGCAAAATTTCTAGACGGTCCAGGCCTCCCACTGCGCCCAGGGCAGACTGAATCAAATAGGACTATTCGATCCAGAAAGATTTGAAAAAGTCTCAAATAAATCGCGCCCATTCAATATACCTGCTATCCCGTCTGGTATATGGGCTCGTTTATTTAAGGATCTGATCATTCGCCA
Organism: Polytolypa hystricis UAMH7299; assembly: GCA_002573605.1. Lineage (NCBI taxonomy): Eukaryota > Fungi > Ascomycota > Eurotiomycetes > Onygenales > Polytolypa > Polytolypa hystricis. The sequence continues at coordinate 63,289 of PDNA01000113.1, read as the reverse complement.
CGCATAACGTGCGTACATTACCCTGAAAGGGCTGAAGACGCAGTCAGAAATTTCACCGGAGAATAAGCATGCACATTCGAGGGTAGAATGCCTGCTTCCATATCATCGAGCAAGATCTTCCAGATCAGATCGAAATAACTTGCCGGACATGCGTCTAACACTTTTAAAAATCGAATCCCTGCTTGGGGCAAGATAAAAACTTATACCTGGTGCTGATCAATCAAGCTGTTCCTGCTCATCTCCCGTCGTTATCTGGGAATAGTGGGTATTAAGTAGGAGAGCTCATGGGCTCGTGTACATGGTAAATCGACTTTGCTTCTCAGTAACACGTGCGAGCTTGTTTCCTTTTGGCGTCAGTTCTTTGTATACGGGGAAAGGGAAACTATATCATTGAAGCCCGATTAGAGTAGTAGACACCATAGTTTGCATACTATGCACGAGTCGCCTGGAGCTTGTAATTCCACGATCACTATGCAGCAATATCAGGGTGGTGTAAGCAACTCCAAGGGGTGCAAGTAAATGGGGTTCTCCGATGAGCTGGACGGGGGGCTGGATAGGGCTGAAAGATCAGAGGTAAAGTTAGCTTCACGTCATGCTCTTACCCTTGATGCTGAATAGTGACTAGGCTTTGGAACGACAAGAGCCTTAGGGAAAGCACATTTGACCCGTTTCATAAACCCCCAGGGTAGTTCGATACAGAAGAATTTCACCTTCGAATCTCCCTGCAAGTCGTATACCCCCTGGGATTGGCTTGCAGTTCAGGTTGAATGCGGCCTTCGGAACGCCGGCTGCTGGCGACTCGCTCTTGGCGGCCGATTATCTAGGAAAATATACGGAGGAGATCTCGCAATATAACTCCGAGCTGGACCCCCCTGGTCTTAAATCCCTCGCGTAGAGTGACAAGACCGGTGAAACAGCCATCCGATAAGGCTTTGATGAAGCAAATTGTAAACTTCCATGCAGTAAGCATTTTTGTACGCTGGCGTATTGATAATGTTCTTGCATGTATCCCAGCAATAATGTCAACGCCTGGAGAAAGAAGGGGGGAAAGTCCCATGTATGTATCCAATGTACATACGTACATACATACCTCAGAATGGGTTATACCTACCCAACTTATGCCAGAAAGCACGTTTTGCCCATGCGGGTCAGTAAAGGATTGCAACGAGACCAGGGGGTTGAATACAGCCATGCCAGATTACAGCCGCAACATCCGATTTACTCGCCGACCAAGCCCTCAACCAAGCCCTGCATGTAACCTACCACTAGATACTATGCATCCGCAGCATGTGGGTGGCTAGCATGTGTCTCGTGGGACTGGATCATGAGGAAGAAACAGCTGAACACTGGTGATTAGAAAGCGAGCCGACGAAGGAGCAAAGCAATGATGAAGTTGAATTGGAGCTGCTGCGCTTCGTGATTTCTACGTGGTTCAGCCTCAGACTGGCACTGCCTAAAGAGGAGATGGACCACCAGACTATACTCAATCGGACCAGATGGACCCCAATTCTGACCCCTGCTGCGCTAGCGGAAGGTGCCTAACTAACCGTATTAAGTTAGATACGACTAGCTTGAAGAACTAAGCACCAATCAGAGCGGTGGCTCAGAAACCTTAAACTAAATCAGGAAACAGGGACTACTCTTGATTAGGCAAGTGGCAGCTTAATCGGGTTAGGGTTAGGACCAATCTGCCTTGCAGCCCTACAGCCGACAGGCCACATCTCCCGCACCTGCAGCTGCATGCAGAACTCTCCGTCCACATCGATCGTGACAATGCAGGGTCTCTACGGACACGACAAGGGCTGGATATACTCGGTATCACACACTACTCCAGAAGAACTGACCTACCAAGCTCATTTCACACTCCCTTGTACTAGCACTAATGACCCCCTTCTTCAGGACGAACCTGGCCAGCATCGTGCGGCTGGGTAGATCCAGCGCCTTGCTGGAGAAACCCTCGACCAGAGGTGGCGCAAGATGGGAGCAATGAATTGCACAGCAAGCTGTGTATATTTATATAGGATGCCGCAGATACTCTTTCCCTTTTTCATGATGGGACATCTAACTATTCCGTACATAGTACTTGACAGGCCAACCCGCAGTTGGAGAGAGGAGCCCTTTGCATTGCGTGTGATTATTCACATCGTTTGATATTCTAAATCTGTTTGAACAGCTTATCTCTATATTTGAACTTGACGAGAGTAGAACCTGGATCTTCTGCTTTTAGAATATCAGATTGTTGATTAAATAACTCGAAACAACGAAACTCCCCTTTGACCACGAAGATTGGTTCCCGTTGCATGCGCGCCCCATCTCAAAATATCGATTCTGACAAAGAGGGGCCACGCCGACAAATCTCAATATCTCCAATATCTGAAGTTGTTTCAACCTATCCTGAGCGTTCTTGAGGGCCCCTCTATATCCCCAGAAATAGGACCCGCGAGGGCCAAGATCCAACTTCCGTGCAGTCGGCCCCCAACCCCCCTGCACTGTTTGTCAATCCTACGGCTTTAGCCAACCGGAAAGAGCTCCTTGAGCTTGAACCCGATCGAACGGTTCCAGATAAGGTATGGCCATTTAATTGTCCGGTTGGCTCGGTCTTGAGGAGACATATCTAATTCCGATAGGATTTTTACTCATCGACAATATGTCAACATATTCGTCATCATCGCACGATGAACCTCAGTATGACCAGTTACTACCCTCGCCCCCAGAGCTACTTTTAGCTATTCTCGGGAACGCTAATTTGGTCGCATATTGCCACTAGATCGGCAGACGACGTCAGTTTGGGACATATATATGTGCGTGTTTTTTTCCCTTCTAAGTTACTTATTTTCCTTTTCATCACCAAGAACACAACGACTACAGCCTGCTACATCCATTTCTGCTTCTCTTGCACCAATCCCTGTCCCTTTGTTGATATCTAGACACCAAAGAACCCTTGAAAACTTTTCCAATTTTCGACCTTTTCCTCCCCTAACTTTCGAAAATGCAGGGCAACCGTGAACAGCTCATTCACTCTCTGCGGACCCACCGCATCAACACGATAACCGAACTGCGTCGGGTTGAGAAGCTTTTTGCTCATTTCGATTCTCCCGAAGTCACTGAACCGATGACGAGTGCGTGGCTGCATTATGTCAATTCGAACAACCTTCTCTCGGAATTGAGAACCCTCACGAAAGATTACCCCTTCAGTTCCGAATGTCTTGACGAGGCAAAGTGGTTCGTTGTCGGAGACCCTCAGAGTTCCCGCAGCTGGAACTACTGCTGGCTTGTCCTTACGAAAATTCAGGAGAGGTACGCCCCTGACTGAGAGCATGGAGATCCACGCCAATATAGTAGTGTAACATACTGACGTGGATGACAGGCAGCTGATCCCCAAACATGCCCGAGAACTGGCGGCAAAGCCAGCTATGTGGGGCGGGAAAACCCCCAGTGTTACGAACATTGAGCAGTTGGCAAATGCGTGCACTGCAGAATGGAATCGCGCACTCTCCCTGATGCTTCGTCACTGGGAGAGGCCCCCTACCACCACCGGCCAGTGATGTCCGAGTTGGTCAATTCCTTTTCGCCACGCATGCATGCGATGTTTATGCCGTCAAAAAGTTTCGTTCGTCGTTTGCGGCCTTGCTCCGCTAGCATGTTATCAGAGTTGCCGTTGAAGGGTTATGCATAGTTTAACCGTCCTTAGGTCGGTTCTAGAACTAACAGAGTAGGGATTTTAGACTGCAGGTTCCGGCGCTAGGTATACGTTTTTTCTGTCGTTTTCTCTCTCTTTCTCTCTTCTCTCATGTTTCCGATGTTTAGCATGTTCAGCATCATTACTGTTATTACCGCGAGGCTGATTTTCGCCATTCGTTTCTTCTGTACGCTTTGCCTGTTTTCAAGAGCGAGGAGTTCCTTTTTCAGGGGGTGGCGTCATTTGCCTTTTTTCCCTTTCGCCCTTGCCATTTTGTCATCACTGTCGTTTCCTGTATTCTAGACCTTGTTGCTTTTTCTTTTTAGATCTCGTTTTAGACTCTTCGCTTTTGATTAGATTGGAATTTTCCCCCCCCTGGCATTGTGCCACCCATTCTATACAAGTCATTCTTTTTTCTTCTTACCCCTGAACCTTTTCGTCATTTCTTCCGTAGTTGTGGAAATAAGGGGCTAGGATATCGGGGATAACAAACGATTTTACATAACCATATCGAATACCACCACGCTAACCTCGCGATCGCCACCGAATATACGACCAAACCTGCGTTACAGTCTTTGTTTGCCTTTGGAAATTTGGCATCGGATAGGATTTCTTTTAGAACGCTATATGCGACCTGTCTTCAGCCCTGTGTGATGGAATCCTTTACAATCATGATGAGTAATGGATTATGCAACAACGTTACTAGTGGCAAGGATGTATAATAGTAATTGTTCTGTAAGGGCTGATTGATGGACTTCAAAAATAGGGAAGGAAAAAAAAGAAAACTAGAGAAAATAATGGAAACAATAATTAAGTCTGTTGCAATGGGCGTGAAACAGAATGGACGACGTTTCTTTTCTATTTTTTTAGTTTTTGTTGGCTTTTCTTTCTGTGATGATTACAAACTTACTTCCCGTATCTACTGGCTATGAAGTTCGGGATGACGTAGGATATAGGGCTGCGTTCCGGGGATAGGCTTTGAGACCAGGGGGAAACCCTAGAACACGTTATGCTTTGCATTGGGGAGTAGGGGAGGGGGTTTTTTAGGATTTCTTTTTTTATCTGCGGGAAAGGGAATTTCATATTTTAGTTTGCTCGAGTTAGGGAAAACCCACGAGTTATTTCGAGGTTTAATTTAATTTGCACTATAAGACTACAGTTGCTCTATAAACATACAAGACAATGGTTTTATCTATCATATTGGCATATTTCATTCCAATCTCCAATCTCATCATATATTTGGTTGGATGTAAGATGCAGTGTATTTCCAACACAAAGAATTAGAGTGACGACGAACTTACCTAGGGAGTTACTATACATCCGAGGAAGGTATTCCTGCCGCAGCAGAGCTATATACCAAACACTATTATTAGTGATCATGCCAATGCCTCATCTACTCAATCAAATAGCTCCCCATGTTTCTACAGCTCTAGTCTTTCCTCTAACAAATTTATGAGTTACCAGGCCTCCAGCGACATGAAATTCCCCCATCAGCCGCATTCAGCCCACATCTTCCCTTGCTATGATTATTCTATTAGATGAGGAGGATCACTGTTTGGCAACAATTTAGAAGCAGGCATATCGGAGTATAGAATAGGATTACTAATAAATAGGATACTTGAGAAAGAAAGTCAGGACTAGTAGTAGTTACCAATAGGAATTAAATCTATGTAGTAGAAATAGCTTGAGAAGATTGGAAAAGCGTCGTGTTTAGTCAGTGATCTACATATAGACAGCTTTCCGTAACATGTCATTGATGATTGAACTAATAGTGTAATGAAACTGTGGCTGCAGATGCGCCATTTCTCTGCCTAAAAAAAGATTCAGACCTACAGAGTGAGGGAATCCAATGAGAGCTAGAAGTAAGGGGTGAATATAATTGCAGTATAGTGTATTAGCGGTTTACTAGTGGGTTTGATTTTAGCTCTGGAGGTTAAATTAAGGTATTGGGGAAGGAAATGCATCGCAAGCTCCAGGACTTTTATCTCTGTAATATTTAATTCCGCGCCCCCTGTTAAGAAGAAAAAAGACCCTGAATACACTACATTCCTTTAGCTAAAATAAAAATGTGCTCTGCGTGATCTTTCGACATCTCCATACCTTCCCCCACTCTACAATCTAGAGGCGACAGCAACGCAGGTTCAATCCAACAGCAATTTGGTATAGATCGTAGCAGCAAAATACACATGCTACACTTTCAACTCTTTCCTTATTCGATCCCCAGCGCTGTAGAACACCCCCGTCTCTAGAACCGCAGAGAAGTGTCAAACTTCAAACCCTGGATCCACAATCCAATCCACAAGCCACTAGGCCCCTCACGTGCCCAATAGCCGTGGAAGTCCCGAAAACCTTGATAAACGCGGGTAACTCACTTCTGTCGGATGATTAATCAAGTTTATTCTATTATTAGCCCAACCGGACCTTTTTTGGGGCTTCACACATTATTATGTGGGTCCCACGCCCCTTCGGTTCAACGTTGACAGCGTGATTTGAGCCTCAGCCCTCAGGAGAAGAAAGCAAGAAGAGGACAGCATTGTTTTTGTTTTTTTTTGAGGCTTTTTATTTTGACACTGAAGAAAAAGAAGCACTTTTGGGGAAGGGCGGATAGAAGGTCTAAAAATATATATTGTAGAGTTAATTCTGTATATAGGATTCCTAAACTCGATTTGGGTCGGGGAACTTTGAGGCCGATTTGTTATAATGGAGCTCTCTGAGATAGTAAGGAAGATGATGCTATTTGCGAATCTAGGGTTGATGAGTGATATATACAGCTTCTTGTTTTCTGCTTACTCCTGAGCCACAAAAGCCAGATATACAGTATTGTTTGAGAGAGAGGAAGAGGAGGAATTGAGAGCTACTTTTTGAGGTTTCGCTGTTGGGAAGTCTTCAATTTTACAAATGTATCCTAAATGGAAAAGATATTATGGATGTAAATATCCTGTTATTAGTACCTAGGTAGATAGAACTATAGATTCAAACAGGAAAACCATTCATAAATGATAAAATACACGAACAAACTTCCAATGAGAACACCAGGAGAGGAGAACACAACTCCTATTAACATAATAATCATTGAAGTCAGACCATAGGAAACCCAAACACTCTAACCCCAAACAAAAAAGAGACAAAATCTACTTCATCAACAACCCCACTGCCCAGGGTACACTCAACCCCCTCAAATCACCATAATGCTGACCCACGCCCAAAAACACAATCGGAATCCCCGTCGCATGCACCATACTAACCAACGTCCCCACCATATCCCCCACCGTATCACACTTACTAATAATAAACCCATCAAGCCCCCTGCCCACACCAAACGCCTGATTGAAATTCCTCGCTTGCATAACACTATCCGTACCCACGAGCGCTTCGCCAACCATGAGGATTTTATCAGGCTGTGCGAATTTGGCGAATTTCTCGAGCGAGGACATGAGGCGCTGGTCGTTGTGGCGGCGGCCTGCCGTGTCGATGAGTACGACGTCAAAGTTTTGCGCCGCGGCGTAGGTCACGGCATCCTTGGCGACGTTGGCCGCGTCCTTGCCGTAGCCCTTTTCGTAGAGCTCAACTTCTCCGACATTTTCGCGTGCGCTGAGCTCCTTGAGGTTGCGGGCGTGGACGCGGAGTTGCTCGACAGCACCAGAACGGAAGGTATCGCACGCGGCGATGAGGACGCGGTAGTTGTTCTGGAGTAGGAAGAAGCAGATCTTGCTTAGGTTGGTGGATTTACCAACGCCATTGACGCCGACAATGGAGATGACGTATGGACGACGCGGGGTTTGCTTATTTGGTGGAGACGTAACGGCCTCGATTTCGCGGAGAAGATCGAGGGATGATGTCGGGGTGAGAATCTTGCGTAAGGAAGATTCCATGGCGGAACGGAGTGCGGAGTCGATGCTTTGGAAGCTTCCAGTTTTCTTGCCTACTAGTTCTTGCTCGACGCCATCGCATAGACGAACGGCGGCTTCACGGGCGACATTCTTCTTTAGTAGATGTTCCTCCATGGCCTTCAGGGGCTGATCCAAATCCGCCTTTGTCAAGACTTTCCCTCCGACAATGTTGCGGAATAGACCACCGATCGCTCCCAGACTGGATCCGACTACACCGCTTGATGCAGTGGCCTTGGCTTTATCGGCATCCGCATTCTGTAGAATGGCGTGCACCTCATCCCCCAGGTCCTTCAGCACAAATTGTCCCTTCTTGGTCTTCGTTCCGAAAGCATCCTTGTCCACAGCCTCCACAGAAGGAACTCGGCCACTCTCATAATCATTGTCCGCAGGGGTAGAATAGTCCAAGATTTCTCCATCGTCTTCATCCGCAAACCCATCTGCATCCCACTTCCGCATCTTTTTCCCGCCCGCTTTGGTATTCTTCGTTTTCTTCACTGCTTCGTCACCTGACGAAACAGCAGCGTTCGTAGCATTTGCTGCTTTGCGCGCACGCCGGGAGCCACGGCCGCCCGGTCCAGCTTTCGCAGCAAGGATGAGGTTGGATACTGGGGTGGTGGGTCTCGACGTTCCAGGGGTATGGATTGGCGTACTGTCCGTCGAGGTCACCACAGACCGCGCAGCTTGATGCTGCGCTAATAGAGAGTTAGTCTTTGGGTTTCTAATGATTACACAAGAACGTGCTAACCGGAGAGAAGGCCAGGTACTGGCGGCGGAGGGCCTCCATTATCCGCTTCAACGAGGGGATCCTTCTTTTCGACGGCCGCTGCGCGAGAGGAGTCTTCAACCGGTGTTCCCGCAGTAGATTCAAGCTCGCGTACTTGCTGGTCGAAGTATTTATCGAATGGATACTCGACGATTCTGTACTGCGACTGCTGGAGCTGTTTCTTGTACAGATCCACGAAGATCGTCCTGATGTTCTCGAGCAGCTCGTCGATCCAGGTTAGGTGGAGGAGGGACTGGTAAACCGCCTTCACCAGAGTTCATCAGCACCAACAATAGGCGTAAGGGTACCATTCTAGATATAACAAAGAGCCTACCACAAATATCAAGCGTAGATCTTTTGCCCTGGTCCATTTTAGGGTATATTTCTCCTTTTTGTATTGGGGCAACGGGCCATCTGTATCCGGCACCTGGACTTTCTCCTCGATGAAAACGTCATTTATTAGGCTGTTTATAATATGCGCACCGACTGGAGCATATGATCTGGACCATAATACCACGCCGGAGGTGGTTATTATTTCGAAAGAATCGAGCATCGTGGGGGGTGGCGACGATTCGAAGGTGGGTGGGTAGGATGCAGCGGTGGGATAGACGTGGAAAGCGGAGACCAAATCGACAACACTGATATTAACTCAAGACCCTCTGTTTCTAATATGTATATCCTCTCTGATGTCGTTATTGCTGGTTATCTGCTCTGCTCCGGACATGCAAATGGCTTCATCGTTGACTGACTGACTGCGGGCAAAAGAGATTCTGAGCACAGACCAAGGCTGCCAGCCAATCAGCGCCGCATTCGGGGGATTTTTGTTTGGTGACGATTTGGCTTGATCGACGATACATTGATATTGATGATATCTCGCTCGCTGCCTTCTATACTGACATACATAACCCCGGATTCATACCAACCACTCTCTTCCCTCCACCATCAATCACCCTCCCTTCCTATGCTGAGTCTATAATACGCGTCTCTCTCTCTCCACCATGCAACGTAACCCCTTTGCGCCTCCACCACACTCCCCTCCGCTCCATCACCCCGTGCCTCAACATGTGTCCACCGTGCCTATGATGCGATCTCCCCCGCCGCCTGCTCCCCAGCAACAACCGCAGTCCGCCAGCTATGGAAACCCGTACCAGCCATCGCCAGCCCAGGGCGGGAGTGGCACCTTCGCCCCAGGGTTTGGGGGCCTCATATCGGATCCCACAGCGCAGATGGGCTTCCAGGTGGGCAAGAGCGCGGTGATGGCAGGTCAGGAGTATATGGAACAAAATGTATGATAAGTAGCTCTCAGTTTGCCGCTCTTGCTGCTTCTTGTTTCCTATAACATCTGCTCTGTGGCTATGCGACTGTGCATTTTTACCTGGATACAACGCTGACTAGAATATCTATCTGCCTACCAGCTGAACCGCTACGTCTCCATCCCAGCTCTAAAACACTACTTCAACGTCTCCAATTCCTACGTCATCAGCAAACTCGCTCTCGTCCTCTTCCCCTGGCGTCATAAGCCCTGGTCGCGCCAGCAAGCTCGTCTGAACGCAGTGCCTCCAACCGCAAATGGCCAGATCGCCCAGCCACAATATACATCCATGTATCTACCGCCGCGAGACGATATCAACTCTCCCGACATGTACATCCCAGTCATGTCACTAGTGACATATATCCTCCTCTCTGCCGTCTTGGCTGGTCTCCGAGGCAGTTTCCATCCGGAGCTATTGGGTTCTACAACAACGACGGCCCTGGCCGTGCTGATTTTCGAGATCCTCTGTCTGAAAATAGCAATGTATATCCTCAATATTAACAACGACTCACAGCTTCTGGATCTGATGGCCTATTCCGGCTACAAGTTCGTCGGCATTATTGTCACACTTGTGGCCTCGGAGACTGTCAGCCCTGGACGAGGGACCGGCGGCTGGGTTGGTTGGACTGTGTTTGCATATACCTTTCTCGCAAACGCTTTTTTCCTCGTATGCTCCCCCTTGTAATCTCCCTGACGCTTCTTATATCATAGAATAACTCTAACTTACGAAACTTCCTCAACAGCTCCGCTCCCTAAAATACGTCCTTCTCCCCGACTCGTCCAACGACTCCCCCATGCGTGGCGGCACCATGTCCACAGTCGCGCGCTCCCAACGCAACCGCCGCACCCAGTTCCTCTTCATCTACTCCTACGTCGTGCAGTTCATCTTCATGTGGGTTCTAAGTCGTGAGGACGGAGTGATTTCCTCCTCCCCCGCCGCTTCGCCAAAGGTTGGAACCCCCGCTGGCGCTATATAAATAATAATATTTAGTTTTTTACCGGGCAAAAAGGGAAAAAAAAAAAAAAAAGGATATCTACTTTCGGGAAAAACAAATTTTGTTCCTTTACGAATTTTCGGTGGGCCCACAGGTGGAAAAAAAATATAGGGTATTTGTTCTCTCTTCTTTTTTCATTTTTCTAGCAATTATCTGGGTCAATTTAGGAGAAGGGTTTGAAGTTCAATCGATTTACCTATTTCCCCTTTGTTTGTGTGCGATTGTATGGCCCTTGCAAAACTTTTATCTTCCTTGACGAATTTCTTCTTCTCTCTCTCTCTTTCTCTCTTTTTGTTCGTTTTGATTTGTTAGCGTTTTCTTTCTTTTCCCCCTCTTTCTTCTTCTACTTTTTCTGCATTTTTTTTGCGAAATGATAATGGCCAATATAAAAAGATACCAAGGAAAAACCATGTATTCCCCTCCTGCGTTTTTATATTAGCATATATAAACCGTGCATTCCGGCAGATTATACATTTTGACATCTAAATCCCACCCAAGGGGCAAAGGGGCGGATAAAGGGGGGAGAGAATGGGAGGAAAAAAGGGAGAAAGGCACATCCAAGAGATACACACCATCAATGAGCGGAAATGGTTCCTTTGACACTGGGGAAAGATTATTATTCTCATTATTGGCTATCTTCCTGTCGTTGAATGGAGGCCCATCCATATCAGAGCAACTAATTGAAGCGATAGGAATTGGCTCATTCTGTCGCTTTAAGACGTATTATCCACTATATGTAGCGCTGCATCCTAGATCAGGGCCCTGCATAGGTATAAGCTTACATCAGCTAGACCAAGAAGACTACTAAGTGTTTAAAACAATAAAGGGCGTATCAAGAATCAGAAACCTCCATACCCACCCATCATAGCACCAGCCTGTTGTCCTCACTCGTCACAAGCACCATCCTCCGAATCCCCAGTATTCAAGCTCTTCTTTCCCTTCTTAGATTCTTTAGAAGCAAGAATTTCCCTCATCCTCTCCGCCCAGTCATCCAACAAATCCGGATTTCTCAAACACCAGAGCACAACCTCTCTCGCAGCAAACGTATCCTCCAAACAATCATGTCCACCTTTGCCTGTTTGAATCTCCATGCTGAGTAACTCCTCACAGAGTGACTTCAACCCCCAGGTCCTAGGACACTTAGGGTCCACAGCGGACTTGGTCAATATCGCGGAATCTACAACTGTAGTGTGCACCATGTGCAGAGCGCGTAGGTCGTGGTTGAGCGAGTGGCCGACAAGAATGGTTTCTGCGTCAATGTGCTTCCACAGCTCTGTGCGCGCATGCTGCCATCCTATAAGTGCTTCTCCACGGGTCACGGCGCCCCGCAACATTTCGGGAGTCACGCCGCTAACAGATGTGCGCCAGGCGATCACCGTCTCGGTCGGAACAACGAGAGCGTTGATGAGGACATCGCCCGTTAGAACATCGACTGCGCCGAGGCTGACCACTTCGTCGTACCCGCTTGCGACACCGACCATTTCGCAGTCTAGGGCCACCACACGACGTTTCTGGAGCTGCGAAGGTTGGCGTCGAGGGGAGAGCTCGTCCCGTTTGGTGTTTTGCGGATTGGCGCGTTTGAAGACATGTTTCTTGGTCATGGCGCACCCTCGACCCTGTTTGAAGCAGCAGAGATAGATGAGGTCAGGGGTGTTTTTTGGCTTGCGAAGAGCCCTCTTTATACAGCAGGCTATTTGTCAGTGGGGTCGATTCATTGAGTGGAGGAAAGGAGGATATCTTGCTTACCATTGGTAGAGGTGCACTCGGGTGATACCAGCATTTTTCCCGCTTTCCTCGACAGTCCATCTGCAATGCTATTTGATTTTGTTAGCGGGGCCTTTACCACATATAGATCCTCAGATAGACTCACTGCCACACTTAGTACACGCGACATAGTCATTGATGTTATTTGAGATATCTTTCTCGAGAAGGTAATGATTTTTGGTAAGCTCATCTAGGGAGTGGCATTTTTGCAGGATTGAGCTTAATACTTCCATTCGCTCTTCTGCCACAATCGTTGACCACGGCAGATTTGCCAATTGAGATGGGGCGTTATCAAAGTTTGAACGTGGAGTTTTCTTCGAGGGCTGCGTTTTGGGGAGATCGGTTCCTGCTGCTGCAACAGGCATAGGCCGCGCACCTGCTTTATGGCTTGGGGCTGCTTTCGTTGGAGCTGACGGAGTCGAAGGTCCCACTGGGATCACATTTTCCTTGTGCTTCTTCGATGTTCTTTTATGCATGCGCAGCCCCATTGCATTGACAAATTCCCGGTTGCAGCTGAAGCAAGCATGTACGCTCACTGTTTTGCGGTGATGCTTGGTTGGTATAGCCTTGACATCCTCTCTCGTGCTAACGGCCAGCTTTGTCGTTCCTTCCATAGATATACTTGGAGGAGGTCCCCTGTCGACCAAATCTGACTTTGGAAGGCCCTGAGTAGCGTTTCGTGATTTATTCCGGTGGGCTGCCGTTCGAAGATGCATAGTCAGCGCATTCGTGGCACAGAATTCCCTATCGCAATCCCCACATCGCACGGGGGATCGTATAGTATTTGTAGAGTGCAAAGTGGACGCATTGTGATGCGCTTGTGTTTGTTTTTGCGCAGGCCCCATCATGCTTGTTTGTGTTCTAGGTTCGTGAGTTTCGAAGCTTTGGTCCTGGCCTCCAGGAAGGTTGATAGGTGCTATGGTAGCACAGGTAAAAGATAGGGTAAGTAGTAAAGAAGACAGTAATAGACCAGTAGTCAAGGGTGAGAATTGGGCTGAAGTAGAAGGTGGGGATGAAGAGTAGTTAATATATGACTAGGATAAAGTAGACATAACAAAGTCGGGGTGTGCCACAGCGTTCATTTGTAGGTACCAATACGCGTGCGCGCAACAGGCATCAGTGACCAGGGCTGGGCCACACAGAGAGCATAACCCGAGATTGCAGCCTGGATAAACAAATGCGGCGCGGATGTGGCTGTGTGCAGCCATACCACCCCGAGTGGAACCTTTGAAAGCCTTCCCGAGAAACAAAACGTCCAGACACTCGATAGTCCCAGCAGTCGAAATTCTAGTAATCACTTTGACTTGCTAGAGCAAGTTGCTGTGTCGAGGTTGTAAGATAAACACATGAGGTACATTGGAATGAACACTTTGCTTGCCTGCTACTCCCACCGGGAGGTCCAGATATGCCAGCCGGCTGATTCAAGAGCCGTATGCTGAGTATATATTAATCTCTGACTGCCCTGAAATGCAAACAGAGACAGCAATCCTTTTCATAAACAAGAAGTGTGTCGTCTATATCACGTGACATATATGTAGACAGGAGGCCTCAGGTCATTTTCGTCGTTGTCCCTGCACAACTCCACTGAATGTAACATATTCGTACAGCCTCTCTAGGATAGATAGTGCTCATTGCCAGTGGCAACTTCAAGCATGTTCTTGTTGTAGGTCTGGCAATCCAGAGACGTGACCACAAAAGGGGTGTAAGGATAAACCCACTGCGTGTCTTTAGTAAGTTAGGCTTATTAAACCGCATACACGGAGTATCTAATTGGGAATTAAAATAGATAAATCCACAATCTTGTGGTAGTGTGGTTTAATAAGCGCAATCTGTAGCGGGTTAATCCATATTCCCCCCACAAAAGGAGCCTAGTTGATAACCTTCCCGCTAAAGTTCCGGTAAGCGCCAGATGCAGTGCTTATCACACTAGTGCTATATCATCCCCTTAAAGACATTTTCACTTGACCACATGTTTTTGATTGTAACAACTCAAGCTATATACAGCAAATAAGAGAGCTATGGATGACTCTATGAGTGGACGCTTTCTTTCTGAACTACCAATGAATCACCTAGAGCGCAAGAGGACATCAAGACCTCAACTTCGTCGTTTCATACACCATGACATAGAAATTGACTACCGGGCAAAACTTGGAGACAGCAGCGAAGGAGTAGTCTATCGTGTCAAAATTGAAGGTGAAACATATGCTTTTAAGCTTGTATGTTGGAGAATTTTGTTTTCCTTAAGAGTTCAGTCTTCTTTGATGTTGCCTCTTTACAGAGGATGTGAGCGGGAAGGAACTTCTTCCCTATCAAAGACATGCCTTATCCTCTCTGTGCTTCTGATGAAAAGACATATAAAATTGAAAAATCACACACTTGTTCCACCAAGTCTAATTCAGCCTATATCTAGTTCGACTGCTGAACATATCATGGATGGAAGAGCCTTGGGCTCAAAAAAGATGAACAAATCATGACCGCCTCATTTGTTCACAAATGCCGCGCCTTCGCCCGTCTAGACAGCATTGGAGAAAACAGCACTTGGGCGGTGAAATGCCATGGTGGATGAAACTCAACGATGATCAGCTGAGAGATATCGGCCTCTGGAAATACCGTCATGACTACGATCGCTGGACCATCGTCAAGGATTATATTTCTGAGAAGCTCACTCTCGAAGATATTCCCGAAATAAATCGCAAAATGCAAATCGCTCGAAAGGCTATGTTATGGCCTGATGATACTCGGCCGGTAAACTACCGTGGTTCCTTCTTGGTTGATTTGGGGAGAGTGCGCACTTATCCGTATGTCCGCCGCCTCTGGTCGAATACATCTCGGAGGGAATGGTTCGCGAACTTTGATAAACATGGGACTGAATGGGACATATCTATTTGGGACGGATCCGTTATCGAGACTTCTATTAATGAGAGCCCCAAGGAATATCGTATCGAAGCAGAGAAGATCAGAAGGTAATGGGAGGATAAGCAGTGCTGACTATCAAAACCTGTTATTATGATCAATAAAGATACTAGTGCTAAAGTTATTTAGTTGCAGAACACTATGGGAACTATTATCCTTTAGAAACTCTATCTTCATCTAAAAGTGCAAGCTCACACCGCCATACCCTACTTCCAAATTACGAAGTTGATGGATGGAGAGCGACGTCATGGCCGGTACACATATATATCTTCTAATGGATAGCAATGAAGGAATCGGGACTTAGCATTTAAGAGGAAAAGAAACAAGGCACAAAACAAAACCGAATGTACTCAACATCTTCAAACATGAACTCGGAAAGCCAATCTCAGATCCCAACGCAATTGATCCACTAGAACCTTGGCCGCCACTAAGCTACAGAACGACAATGCTGACAACGTGAGAGGTAGGAAGTCGCCCTCGCAGTGTAGGTCACCTTCATTCCCCGCTTTTTGTGCTCTTGCTGCGATCGCGTTCACTACCACCACTACCCGCTGATGAGCCTCTGCTAGGCTCACGATTTGACAAGGCCCAATGAACTCTGCCATCTCGATCCGGAGTAGCAGAAACGAATTTAGGATGCTCCCCGCTCCAAACTGGAGTACCAATAGCCATGTCAAGTTTCACACCATTTCCCGCGATTTCGTACGTCAACACTCCCCGCCTGTTATCGAATTGAACATTTTTCATGGCCTCAAAAGTTAAACCTTGCCGGACCACCTGTGGAGGGGATGGTTGTCGGCCTGATGAATATGGCATACGGCTTGGCGAAGATGTCTCTTGGCTGGGCAGAGATGACAATCTGGAGAAAGATGAAAAGCTTTCAGCCTGGCTCTGTGGAGTTGATGGTCGTTGGTAAGATTGTCCCGCTATCTCATCCTTAGGTTCTAACTTGTCCTTGCGAAACCCTGTCGATACGTGCCGATGGCCGCCCTTCGTGGAGATCCAAGAATTAAGCCGAGGATAGTCACCGCCGATGAATATATCACCACTCGGTGCAGTAGCTAACATATGGATCCACCATAGGGCAAGCTTGATAGTAAGCTTTCCAGGACCATGGTTGTCTCAAGGAATGCTTTTCATTTCGATTGGCCGATATTCAAGCAATTGGCTGTTATCATGGTATGAATCAGTAGTTGCATCCATATGAGAAGACAAAGATGATTTACGGGACCGGAAAGACGCTCCATCATCAATCGGCATTTTGCTGGTAGCTGAAGCAAGAGAGGCATTGCGCTGGTGTGATTGAGAGGCTGGTGCCCGAGGGGCCAATTCTAGATCCGATCTTCTCCTTCGAAAATCGCATAACGACATGTTCTTTCTGAGTAATCAGATATCCGTATCGCGTTTTCCAGTTCTCCCCGCAGTACTCAAGCACCCGCGTAATGGGCCAAAAGTAGAACAGCGCGTCAAGGTCCCTTGTCGAGTTCCACTTGCTAGAAAGCTTCGTTTCCCCTTTGCAGCTCGAACGGCGCCTGCCCAATCCGGGAATATCTTGTCTTTTTTCGCTTGATCGGTTCTTTCTGGAGGACGGGGACTTGCTCTTCCGTCAGAACGGTTTGAGGATGATTGTAAGTGGTCCTCTACGACTTGACCGGGCCTTTTTGGAGAATTTTGTTGACCTGCGGTCTCCTCACGAAGATGCTGGCCCATTGTAGCACGGCCCCCACGTATCATTTCAATGATTTTGTCCATGTTATCTGGATAGCAATTCGACCACGCCCACTGCAGACTGAAATTGACCGCAGGAACGATTGCTCACGTCATCAAATGCTCAAATGAGTCTTCATCCCAAATTTCGAGCTCAAGTCTAGTCAGGCTCGGAGAGATATCAGGATATGGCACGTGCAGATCTTTACGCAAAACGTCGCCATAGCAAGCTAGAAGGGTATCGTCGTAAAGTCAGACTAATCTCCGGTCATCAGATCCGTGTGGGCCTCTTTTTTAGTAGGCAGGCCTTCTTTGGAATTATCATTGTTGAGTCGGGGGTTTGGCTCAGTCAGGTAGTCAAGCAGAGTATACGAAGACATGGTGGTGGTTTGAAGGACAAGGACAAAAAAGAGGATTGAATTAGGGGATATTCGCTTTAGGATATTCACAGATTGTCTCTTAGAAATCCCGATAATATGACGAAGAGGAAATAATAATAGAGCAGAGTGAAGGACCAAAGATGTGGTGTTAGAAGAATGAAGAAGATGAGTTGTGTTGTTGTGGTGGAAGCCTGAATTGACTTCCTATTTATGCATTTTCTCATCCCCATAGAAGGAAGGCATACAGAGAGGTCACCACCATCTCTTTCATTTGCCTTGAGAATATTGTAACCATTGCTACTTTAGAAAGGTCCATCACCTTGAGAACCATTCTTGCTGCTGCAATGGCCTGTTGAGCCTGCATGAGGCACATGTCAATGCATGCCATGCTGCAAGATGTTTCATATCAGGAGGAGGTGGGGAAAACAGATAGATTGGAACCTGTCTTTCAAGTATCTGGGCACTCACCAATGGGTAAAATAGGGGTCCATGTGCTGCCTAGCTCAGAGATTGCTAGCAATGAAGGGGCCAACAAAGTGGACTGGATATTCTTATGCAAGGCAGATTTATAATCATAGCCAGAAATATAGTCATTGACAGCTGCTTAGAACATGCAGTAGCCAACAAACAAATCAACTGTAGTCAAAAACAGCTTGAAGTATTGGATCAGAAGTTTTCTGGGGGTTGATGGTGCAATGTGTTCCAGAATGCACAGCAGCTAGCAAATCTGTACAGTATAAGTATGTACCCAAGAAGTGAAACAAAGTTTAAACTGTTGACATTTGCAATATTGTATTGTCCAATTTCACAATGTATTGTGTATACTATTTTCAGCAGTGGGGTCCTTTTACTTTGAACAGGGTAAGAGACATCTGCATAGGTAGGCAGAGGCCAGGGAGGTGTGGAAGGTATACTAATTGTATTTTCTTTTGATTCAAGCTGGTGTAATTGTATGTATCAAGACACCATGGTGTTGATATCACCAACCTTCTAGGCAGAGATACCAGTCCGTTTGTCATATTCCAAGATGTAGAAAAAAAAGGGGGGCCTGAGTCAACATTGCAAAGGATACAGGTCACGTGAAAAAACTCTCTCTCTCACACACATAAAAAGGAAGAACAATGTCCTATGTATTCTGCAGTGAGCCTCTCAATCTAGAACAATGAACCTATTTGGCAGTTTAGTACAGCTGTCCGATTGATCAGCGAGCTCAGCCTGATATTATCCCTGTGCCGTCAGTTGAAAATGCCTGCAAAAAGGGCGTTAGCAGTTTCTTTCGCCTGTTGGCAACAAGGTTAAACGCGGATCAGTCTATCCAGGTTTGCTAATGTCGATCTAGACCTAAATGCGCAATCCAGCTATGCCGGTTTCCGAGTCTTCTGGGCAGCTACAGGCCAGCCTCTGGTTTGCCAGTGATGGTTAATAAAGCAAGCTCTATGACGGAGCAGAGTTGCCAAGCTTAATCCCTCAACGTCATTGTTGTGTCCTATGGTTGGATCCCCGCACAAGAACAGATATCAGAGCAACTGCCATTCCTTAGAATGTTTATAAGGACACCAATATTTTCCTTTTACTGTCACAAAGATTTTCACTGTTGGATTTTCTTGTTGCTTTCTGGTTTCGAGTGCTGGCACCCTTATTCAATTTCAAAGTTGCATCCATTTTATTTTTTACTCATACCGCCACTATGACTACAAAGGCTTCAGCAGGCTTACACAAGCTACAAGAAGTAGTCCAGGGTGCAAGTTCTGGCGATAAGAAGCTGACAGATCTGGCCCGCGATACGGCAGACGTCCATGCACCGCTGCCGTTTACCACAGACCATGGCGTGAAAGTTAGCAACACAGACAACTGGCTGAGGCTAGCTGATGAAAAGAACACTGGCCCATCTCTCCTTGAGGACCAGATTGCTAGAGAAAAGGTATGGCTGATCTAGGTCGTGCTGCTATCACTGGGTCTATCTAACCGTTTGATTTCAGATCACGCGTTTTGACCACGAACGAATCCCTGAACGTGTAGTCCATGCCCGAGGAACGGGAGCTTTTGGGAACTTCAAGCTGTTTGAGAGCGCAGAGGACGTGACCCACGCGGGCATCCTGACAGATACTTCGAGAAACACTCCTGTCTTTGTCCGCTTCTCAACAGTGCAGGGGAGCAAGGGCAGCGCCGACACAGTTCGAGATGTTCGAGGTTTTGCTACAAAGTTCTACACGGATGAGGGTATTTGGGACTTGGTTGGGAACAATATCCCTGTATTCTTCATACAAGATGCGGTGAAGTTTCCCGACTTCGGTATGTCTACCTCGTGGCTCAGTGAAATGAGCGCGTCGCTGATCTCACGCCAGTTCATGCTGTGAAGCCGGAACCGCATAACGAAATACCTCAAGCCCAAACTGCTCACAACAACTTTTGGGACTTCGAGTATATGCACTCCGAGTCAACGCATATGTTTATGTGGGCCATGTCAGACCGTGCGATTCCAAGATCGTTCCGCATGATGCAAGGCTTCGGTGTAAATACCTTCGTCCTAGTGAATAAGGAAGGAAAACGTCATTTCGTGAAGTTTCACTGGTTACCGGAGCTTGGAGTGCATTCTTTGGCGTGGGATGAAGCCCTGAAGCTTGGTGGTCAAGATCCCGACTTCCACCGCAAAGACCTCATGGAGGCTATTGACAACAAGGCCTATCCCAAGTACAAGTTTGGCATCCAAGTGATCCCCGAAGAAAAGGAGCAAGATTTCGAATTCGATATTCTAGATGCTACTAAGATCTGGCCTGAAGATCTTGTCCCCGTCCGATACATTGGTGAGATGGAGCTGAACCGTAACGTGGATGAGTTCTTCCCTCAGACGGAGCAAGTAGCCTTCTGCACCAGCCATATTGTCCCTGGGATCGAGTTCTCCGATGATCCGCTTCTCCAGGGCCGGAACTTCTCCTACTTTGATACTCAAATCTCGAGGCTGGGTGCTAATTGGGAAGAGCTCCCCATCAATCGACCCGTGTGCCCCGTACTGAACCACAACAGGGACGGGGCAATGCGTCATAAAATTACCCAAGGCACCGTGAATTATTGGCCCAATCGGTTCGACGCATGTCCACCCACCAAGCCTGAACAAGGAGGGTTCGTCTCCTATCCCGCCAAAGCCAGCGGTATCAAGGCCCGCATGGTTAGCAACAAATTCCGCGAGCACCACAAGCAAGCGCAGATGTTCTATAACACTCTTCAAGAGCACGAGCGCCTACATGTGCAAAATGCCTTTGCCTTTGAGCTCGATCACTGTGACGACCCTACAGTTTACAATCGGATGGTGGAGCGAATATCCGAAATCAACCTGGAACTCGCACAGGCCGTCGCAACTAAGGTCGGAGCACCGATGCCTGAAAAGTCTACACGGCCCATCACAGCCGAGAAATTCAAGAACGTAAGCCAGGCAGAAATCAACAGCAAATTGGCCGAACACCCGATCGTAAAGGGCCGCCGCATCGCCATTCTGATAGGAGATGGGTATGACTCTGTTGCGTTTACTGCAGTCAAGACTGCGGCTTTAGCACTGGGCGCAATCCCCGTGGTCATTGGCACGAAGCGCTCCCCAATCCACGCAGCGCACGAGGACCCTCAGGCAGGCAAGGGAATAATTCCTGACCATCAGTACGATGGACAGCGATCGACCATGTTCGACGCCACCTTCATCCCCGGTGGTCGACATGTTAAGCAGCTAGATGAGATCGGCCAGTTCCGCCACTGGATTGCCGAGTCATTCGGCCACCTGAAGCCCCTGGGCGCCATCGGCGAGGCAGTCAACTTGGTCGCACAGGCCCTGAGTAATCTGCCATCTCTGGAACTCTCGTCAACATCTTCGACTCATGTCGTCGATGCGTACGGTGTTGTTACTGCGGGTCAGTTCCATCAGCCGCACAGCTTGACTGAGGGCGTCCATATGGTGAAAGATGCGAAGGATTTCCTGGGTAAGTTCTATTACAGAGTGGGTAATCATCGCAGTTATGATCGCGAGATGTCGGGAATGCCCCAGATGGTTGCGTATTAAAATCGAGGCCAACGATGAGGGAGGGATGGAAGAAGAGACATTTCTTTAGTCTGCTTTTTGTTTTTTTTTTTTTTTGCGTGTGTACGATATTTCTTTGAGGGAAGTTTGATGTGGATATGTAAATTAATTTGTGGTATATAAAAGTAAAATGTTCCTCTTCACACTAATGATGGCTATTTCGAGGGTGGTTGGTTCATGCTCACATTCGCAGTTCTAGTATGAGACATAGATTGATTTTGGCACCCCTGGAACGCCATAGCAGAGGCGTGAAAAGGACGTTTCGCCAAATATATATTTCCTGAGATTTGAAGCATGGCCTATCATAAAGATTCGATTAGAGGAGTATACAAGATCCTTTCGATGCGTATACCCAATAGTAATGTAGGGACCGTGTCAACTGTGTCATCATTTCAGATTTCCCTGCAAAATCTCGATCTACATAGGTGAGAGAAGTGTGTTCGAGTTACCCCCTAATTCATCCTGCTTAGCTGCTCTATTGAGTGGGATACGTTATCCCAATAGCGCGTTAAAAAGTCGGCTATGGATACTATGTACGATATATAATAATAATGATAATAATAATAATACAATAGGCCGATTTGTGATTTTTTGAAACTCTATACAAGTTTTTGAAGCTAAGGCTAATCAACAAATTGCTGAGAAATATGTTTTCAAAAAAATGAAAAGAGAAGGCAAGGTAGGAATGTTTTGCTAGAGGGCTAGGTCAGTTTCTTTTCGTATGACTGATAAATGAGATGAGATGAGTAGGAGACAGAGAAGAAAAGTTAAAGATGGGCACTAATGTATGGTGAAAGCGGAGATATGTAAACTGTGAGAGGGTATGAGAAGATGATGGACTTGAGGAGCCGAAATGCTTGAAGAATATGACGAGAAAAAAGAAAAAGGAAATGACAAGAAAAGAAAACGCAATTTCGCTCAAAGTATATATAGCAGCAGAGAAACGAATCTAATATCCCTCCAAGATTGTGTCGTTTAAACAAATCCTGAGAGAAAGAAAGAATGTACAAGAAATGGTAAAAAGGGATATACTGAAAAAAAAAAAAGAACAAAGAAAAATCACTGAATATCAAACAAATTAAAAAGAAAAAGGAAAAGGAAAATAAGGAATTCATGTACTCGTAGAAAAGTATTCACGCCCACCGCCAAACAGGCCGCCACACATTATCCGGTCCTCTCTCACCATGCGCAATCATAGATTGACTCCTCGTCGGCAGGGTGGTAGAAGCATCAATGCCCAGCCTCCCACCGCGCTCCATGAGTAGACGCACCGCGGCGTCGACATCCAACGACTCGCCGGTATCAGTGCATTTGAGCGCCCATTTGGCGTCTTGCTCGCTGAAGCCTAGCTCGTTGACCATCTTGTGCATTGCCATGTCGGCTGGGTCGAGGACTTCGGAGGTATGTGCGGGGTAGCGTCCGCGGGAGATCTTTTCCTCTATGATAGGTTCGGGAGTGGGTGTTGGAACGCGAGGAGGGGCGTCTGTTGGTTGTGGTGGTGGTGAGGAGGTAGATGTTGGTGGTGGCGGTTCGATGGTAACTTGGGGAATAGGTGGTGAAGAGAACGTTGCGGGATGAGGGCGAGGGGAAGCATATTGGGAGCGCCTAGCGTCCTGGATAGAGGTAGCAGTAGTTGCCGAGATGGCTGTGCCGTCAAGTCGATGCATGACTTCCGAGAAATTGGAAATCGGCCTCTCGTCCAAGAAGCCGTGTTGGTGGTGGTGGTGGTGGTGGTGGTGGCCAACGACGGATAAAGTCTTGACATCCGCATCATGTCCACTAGCAGCGCTGTTGCATGTAGAAGGTGCGCCGTTTTCGGAATCCTGGCCCGTCTCCGCGCGCTTTCTGCGTAGTTCCTCTGCCATAGACGCTTGGCGCTGACGCGTGGCGGAGGTTTCCTGACGACTCACTGAGCTGCCAGGGCTGGACCCGGGGTGTTGTGGGCTGGGACTGCGGGTGGGTCGCATCGAGGTGCGGCCGCTTCGCAGAAAGATTGAGGGTATCTCGCCAGTCGCGAGCTGGTTCTCGTACACGCGGGAAATGGCTTCGCGGAGGAAATATCGGCGAGATCCGCCTTGCGTTTGGGGGGTTGACCAATTTGTCCAGCCGAGTGACTGGGCGCGAGAGAACATGGATTCGATGGGGGACGCGGGGTTGATGCTTATGATGGTGAGGATGGCTGATGGGCCGAGAGTAAGAATGTACTGCGTCCAACCCTCTAGAAGGTGAGATAAGATGTTAGCAAATGGGGGTTGATAGTTTCTTTTCGTAAAAGAAAGAGGATACTAACCAAGCAGAGCGTCTTCCGCAATATTGCCCGCTTCTATATCCGAGTTATCGAAGATACCCACAGCACGAGCTTCTTTGCATTTACCATGGAAAACCTGCAGCAAGACACCTAGACAAGTCCAGATCTCCATCATGTCATACAGTTGCTTGGAACTCAATCCACCTGAGTTGCCCTTGCTGAAGCCAAAAGGAGGGTCAAATAGAACACTATTCACACCAAAGGGGTATGAGAGCGCCATACTCCCTCCTCGCGACTCGGCTTCAGCGAGACGACCACCACTCAACCAGTCTGCTTGCGCAGTAATGTCCTCTTCGCGGCCCTTTCCGCACCCAAAGATCCGACAGAAGCTCCATACCCGCCAGAATGCCTCGTCAACTTCCTCAGATCGAGCTTCATCAAGCCCGGCCAAGGCGCGCACGGTGTCTGGGCGAAGGAAATTCTCACAACGCACTAGAATAAGCGATTTCAGAGCGACCATGGTGAAGAGATCACGGGTATAATGCCTTATGTACAAATTGGGAGTGTACTCCGGAACGGGGATGTCGAGTTCCGCAATTTCATGCTCTTCATGTTCCCAGGGTGGGCTCATCTCGCGAAGCTCCCAAGCAGCAGGCGACATGCGGAACAGTGTTCGCTTCATCAAGTCCAACTCATTCGCCTTGTACACACTGTAGAATGCGCGATTAAGACGTGCTAGCGAGAACAGGTCCTCGAGATGATCCACGCTCTGTAGAATGCGGAGGAGAATGTTCTCCGCCACCAGTGATGGGATAGCATGTAGTTGTTCTTCGACCAATTGTTCATGTACTACTGGTGGTTCCTCGGAGGCAGACTCAAGCTGCCCAGTACTCGCATAGTATCTATATAATTCTGTGATGACATGTTCCTCTGAAGAAGGATAGCTGGGAGCATCAGATAATGCCGTCCGCTGAGGCGAGTAGTTGGAGCTTGGCAGAGCGGATGTGGAGCTTTGCGATGGAATATCAATCTGCCCAAGGCCTTCAAGAGCAGCCAGGATCTTTTGCTCTGCACTCGCTAATGAGTCGGCTGTCCTGTCATCGCCATGGTCGCCGGGTGACTCCATGATCATACTCAAATTCACCGGTGCAATGACAGGCTTGTGGCTAAGCTGTGTCGTCCTTAGACGTGGAAGTTTCATCCGTAGGTTTCGTTCCCCAAAACCTGGCGATAACGGCTCTTGCGCCGCGCTAGCGGACTGGCTCGCCTCTTCAATTAATATACATGGGGTTGAAGGGGTGGATACCTGCTCAGTTTCGACCGGCGCCGAAATCTTCAGCGACTTGTCTGACTTCTTCCTCCTCAGCGTCTTCCTGGAGAGCGAGAAGTGCGACAGGCCTGTACTTTTATCCGCGCCATGGGTGGATCTCATGCGGGCCAAAGCGCTATCAATAGATTGTCTGTGGGAAAGTTTGGTGGCCGAGGCTTTCTGGGGTGATTTAGTTGATTCGTGGTGTTGCGACTTCATATCCCTGTCCCTGTCCCTGTCACGACCTGATGGCTTGGAAATCGAATACGAACTAGACATTGCAAGGGGTAAGAATTTCTTGTGCAGATGTACTTCCAGGTCTCTTGTGGCTTTGCGGAGGGATGGAGAACTTGCGCGCGTGCTGAAGCTATACCTGGATCCAACAAGACCAGAACGCCGGAATGCCTCGTCCAAGCTGTCCAAGTCGCTTTGGCGAGGATTGTGCGGTAAAAACTGGGGTTGCTGCTTGGGTGCTTTTGAGATTTTCACGATATGAGCCACCTGGTTTGATCTTATTGTTTTCACCCGCTGTGCCAATGGTCGTGGCATCGGCACGGGAGGTTCTGGAGGAAGTGGTTTATTCCTCGATTGGTGTATTGAGAACTTCTTTTTAAATGTCGGTGCTCGCTTCAAGTCTGGCCTATTGTCAAAAACGCCAGCCGAAACGGGAGAAATTATCGAGTATGCTTTAGGGGACCGAGAAGTTAGCGAACGGCGACGAATAAACTTGGACTCCGCATCGTCACCAATTTCGAAACTAGATCTCGAGGACGCTTCTTCGTAGAATGATGATACGGAGTCTCGTTTAGTATCATCTGATGCTGAGGAATCTGCGCTCTTGTGTGTGTCTGCGGATCTGCGGCCTCCAACTTCTTCCACCATGCTGTCAAACACGGCGGCGACAGAAGTTCGGGAGGGCGAGAACTCGACCGTCAATGGCGAGACGACCGACATTTGGGTGGCTATTGATGGTCCACGCTTAAGCCCTTTGCAAGATTCTGGGGGAGATACTTGATGTGTACTTGTGGACAAAACAGGAGACACTGTCAAGCTGCGCCTAAGGTCGGTACAGCTCTTAGATAGAGTAGCTGTCGGGGGTAAGACAGGTGTGAGCGGCCTTGATATCGCCATCATAGGCGGCATATGTGGGTTTTCCGAGCCTACCGATATTCCGAAAGAGGACAGCGCCTGTTCGTGTTGACTACGTAGGGGTTGTGGCGCTTCCACGAGGGAATAATCAGACGATGACGGGTCTGGAGATATGGAAGGACTGGATCCGGTAGTTCTACTCGGCGATTGAGCTTCGGGATGATCTGGCATGATACTGATTGTATCGTCCATCATTGGGATATCTTGCCGTGGATTCTTTTCCACCGGCCCTCGTTGCATCCACTGAAATGAAGAGCGCAGCGTTGATTGTTCCAACATCGGCATGTTCACCTGCAACATCGACTTGACGATCTCGACCTTGGGCGTATTGCCCGGTTTGGGAAGGTCGTCAGACTTGCTCTTCTGCTGTTTCGCCTTGTTTTTCTGCTTCGCCTCTCCATTTTTCGGGCTGGAGCTGAACAAGCTGATCTGTGACTGGTTCGTCTTGAGCTGAGGTAGCTGAGGGAATAGCATCGATTTCGTCTTTCTCTTCTTTTCGGGTATTATGGATAGATTCAACGGATTGAGTGTGAGGGAAGACATGTTTGCGAGAGGAGAGTTGACCTGCGCTCATCAGTTTCATTCTGTATATTAGACCGTGCATTGTCCACAAGACGTATAGATGGGGATTAAGATTCAAGACCAGACAAAGCGATTGAGGGCTCGGGGTTTTAGCAATTAGGGCACTCCATACCTTTTAAAACGGCTCCTCCACTCCAAATCCCGTTTGCAACAGTTCACAGGAAGGTTATCTTCGGCGGGGGATTGTTTTGAAACGACAAAAATTCGGGAGGAATATTCGGGGCGTGGTGGTAAACAAAGCAGCGCCTCCCAAGTCTAAACTCCCTGCATGATTGACGCAGCTTCTTGATGTAGCTTTGTTCGAGTTCCCTTCTTTCTCTTGACTTTTTCTTTGAAACGTGCAGAACAATTAAAATTCGACAATGAAACTGGATCGGATCGAGAAGAAAAAAAGAATCTTCTTTGGCTCCGTTCGATCCACCTTGTCACCTATTTGTCCTCCTTCCCCTATTTTATTCTTTCTTCCTTGTTGACAAATCCCGATATGACAAAATCCAAAATAGGTTGTGGCGGGAAGTAGAATCGGCTGAGCCCAGGTTCACTCATCAAATCTCTTGCGTGGGGACCCTGATCATCTAATCATAAACATCGAATGGCCCCAAAATAAAACAATAAGACAGACAGGTCGGAGCCCTGTTCAATGCTAACCAACTGTTCCAGCAGGTGAGGAAAGAAACAGTAGAGAAGAGAGAAAAGAAAATACAACCAGTGTCGCGAGTCCGAAGGGGATTCAAAGCCATTTTGTAAATGCCTCAGCGAGGTACAGAGTATAGATACAATAATGCCGAGAAACACGAGCGGACCCAAGAATGCGATCCCCGTCCCAGGCACGTTTCCCAGGCTGCTGCTCCCCATCGTCTGTTGTAGTGTTTTAGCGTCGCTCGGATAGTTTCTTTTTTGGCACTGCGGGCCCTGGCTGTTCCTCTCTGTATGCATGTAGTATGCATACAGGGGAGGAGGGGGGGAGGGTGACCAGGGTGTGCATGCTTCCTTTTTTTTTGGCCCCGTGGGAAGCGGGCGATAAAAATAATCCTTGTGACTGCGCAAGATGCGAGCTTAATAGGCTCGTCTTACGAGCGGATACGGGGGCCCAACGGTGATCGTTCTCGCAAGCTCTGCCAGTAACGCGTGTAAATGACGATGAATGGCTTTGATGATGGTTCATGATTTGGTGAGTAAAAGCTGCGAGCGCGATATCTGTGTCGCGCAAGCTCTCTGGATACGGCGATAATAACCGGTACTAGTCACAGTCACACTAAGAATTTGGGAGGAAGTGAATGTAAGGAACATGTTTGAATCTGACCCCCAGTGGGCCCCAAATAAGTACCAAATACGCCTCGCTGGTGATCGCAAAGAATGTCCAGCAGTTGGGGGCCTTGACCAAGCAACAAACACTCCCTCGCTAACAGTTGGTATGAAATCAGCCATGCCTCGCTCCTCATTGATAATACTGGAAAAAATTCCCTGGCAGCATTGTATGTATGCACTCCGTTGTGCCGAATGTTGGTTGGTGGAGAAGAGAATCAGAGATTTGCGGGATTTTTGTGCATCTTCGGCTCTGTGCTAACTACAACCTAGGTATCTACATCTCACTCGTAGCCAAGTATCGCAAGAAATGCCTCTTCTTCTACACTACATCACTAGCTTGATAATTTATTGACTCCGGCCTCGGTTGTTAGATGCATTTTCTAGAATATGTGAATTTTGATTTCTGATATAACCGGTTGATTACCTGATCCCCATCCCGCCAACTGCTAGATATATAAATATCCGACTAGGGTCTTCCCCTGCCGAGCAAATGGCGTGGCGGAGCTACCAGTTATTTCTAATCATCACCATTCGACTTTTGTGGCAGATAGATTGATCAGATACAAATACGATAGCTTGTTTTCTTGTGCAACCGCCGTTTAGTGTTTCCTGAAGAATAGTCTCTGCGCAACTCCTGCGGCTGGATTGTAGACGCTGCATCTAACCTCCGATGTCCTTTGTACGACTCGGTCGAAAACCTCGTCATCCATGATCCAGCTGACGAATAATACAATTCTCAGGTGCGGTACTTGGATATCATTGAATGCACCGCATCTATTGCTGACCATGTGCGTCGATGCACAGAATCTGCCCATCAATGCGTACGAGATGGCCTGTTTCCAAGGCGGATTTCCTGGGGATACATCAAGGAAACCATCCCGCTGCATTCAAGCTTTGTTGTTCGTACATGCTTGTGGTGTGAAAGACCCCTCTCTGGTCCTAATCCTTTTCTCACCATGTTCTTGTTTCTTGTTCGGCGAATTGTGCTGCTCTCGGAGCACATAACTAACCACACCTAACAGCTAACTACTAACCAACTGACTAACTCCCAAATTGTTAAAGCGCCGAACTCTTGATCAGCACACAATGCGCTGAAGGTTCGCGAGTGGCCCGAATTTCCCTCACTATGTCGTCATGGCACAATGTAGCGGCCACTGTTCTTCCCAACGAACTGCTCAAACTTCTTAGAATGCTACCCCGGATATACACCTTGCCAATCACGTATTCAGAAATTCGCGCATTGTGCAGAATCCCCCGCGCTTATCGAGTCTGGCGTGGTGGGGAACTGTTCCCGGGAACATTTCATGATTTAAATTCGGTTAGAATTTACAGCCGAAGTTGGCGTAACCCCAAGCTTCAAGAAAAATGCCCTTGAAATTCTGGTCCTCGACCACCAACCCCAACCCTTTTCAACAATTACTCGCTCCAAAATCTTACCCCCCCACCTGGGATTTAGGCACGTCCGAAAAAACACCGAAGGTGAAAGATACTACCTTATTTCCTAAACTGTTGTGTGGAAAACTAACATATATCGCTATTTCTTTTCGCGTTTCAGAAACTCAACAGCGCTAGTTCGCGAGGAGATAGGAGTCGCCGGATATCTTCCATCCGAGTTATGTTGGATTCTATTGTAAGTTTCCCTGGCTGTCAGGTAGGCAGATACACCGGGGTTAATATAAGTTTGCATTCTGCATCTTTGGTGCCATGTGCATTCTGGCAGCCAGGCCTTGTCTTTGCAGAGCGTCGAGCCCCTCGTGCATACATGACACAGTGCAAGAGAAAGGGGGACTTCGTCCGCTAGATGTTCTTCAAGATAAGCCCCGGCCAAAAGTTGTCCGAATTTCTTCGTCCACTCGACGGAGTAGAAGTGGGAAAAAGGAAAGAAAGGAAGGAAAAACTCCCTTTGTTGACCTGCGACATCAAAAAAAAAAAAGGAAAGAAAAGCAATCAACACAAAAATAAAGTATATCGAAGCCTTTATCACGACTGCATTTGACAAATGCACCCCCGATCCGATAACCAAGCTTCGGCTATCCCCCCTTTTACCTTCCCTCAATATACACAATATCGCCGAGTCGAGGCTCAACACAATATGTATTGCTTCTTCTTCCCCTTCAATAGTTCTTTGGTGTTCCGCAGCTGTACAGTGTACTTTGTGCACATCCACACAAAGGGAGGCTTGCGCCACACGCAACAAGCAGAAGCGCTTTTCATTCGCTGGGGTCTTCCCGAGGATCGACGGCTGGGAGGGTTGGCTTTATGGAGATATGCGGGTCATGATTCTCGTATGAGAGTAACATTTTTGGACTTCGCTATTTTTTCCCTAGACTTTAGACTCTAGCTCTTATCGTAACATTTAATACGAGAATTTCCCAAGGTCTATATCAGTACTCTGTACAGAAAACTCGCGCAAGGGTAAAAGAAAACTAAGCTGCTGTTATCTTTTCGCGTTCCAGGTTTTTGCGAGGTTCATTCATTCACAATTTTTCCGAGCAGTGCCATGCATATGGCGAGATGCAAAGAGCGTAAGGGTCATCTTGCTTTGACATGGGTTGAGCTTTGCGGCAGCGCAGCGAACAGTACTTGTTGCGCTTCATGGGAAGGCTTTGTTTAAATCGATAAGTGCAACAAATATTCCGGGTTTAGATTTCAGGGCGCAAGCGCGAAAGGACAAGGGGCAAACTTGAACTTTCACTGTCTAAAGTGTGTATATGTAGATATGTATGTGCAGTTCACTCTGCCCAGAGTTGCTCAGCCCACGAGAAACCTCGTTTAGGAATCGCCTGCCGCGATGTTACACAACAACAATTGCCTTACTAATTTGCCATTTTTTTTTTGTCCCCTGTTCGCTCGATCGCCAAATGATCACCGAGGTCCTGCCAATCTTCGTTGCAAAATCCACCAACCAAAGAAAGCGCTTCGGGATTCTAATAAAAGGATGTTAAGTTTACTAAACAAAGCCCCGCTCATCACTTTTGGCTTAGTTTTCGCTATAGACATATGTATTCTTGACTTTGAATGAGTATGATATTTCCGTATCGGATCTTATTTTCAGGCAAATGCTTCCAGTTCAAATACACCTCAGTCACCCCGCACTAAAAAAAAGATATCTGGGCTTGTCGATGTTGAGAAAAAGATGGAAATTTGTAGCGAGCAGAATCAGCCAATTGGGGACTAAGAATTTAGTTGTTATGTGCCAAGCATTGCGCGGTTGATTTAACCTTGTCGCGAAAAGGATCCACTTGGCTCCACACTGCTATTCCTGATTTAGTAAGCGTAGTATTTAGTCCCCTATACAAGTATACATGCACCGGCACTATCGAGAGCTGCAAGCGCTGCTTGCCTAAGGGCTGGCAGGGTCAAATGATTGATATCGATTAAATAGGCTCGTCTCCTTCCTATCGCAAAGGGGCTAGCTCTATGCAAAACTCTCTGCCAATGTCCCCTTTCCATAATTATATGATGACATGTCGCCGTCCCGTCTTCTTGGGAAATAAGCAAATTCATTTGAGTACCTTGTCTTTCAGCTTTTGTGAAAAAGAATATAATCCACCGAAACGATTCAGACCCATAGATGTCGGTCCTTGGAGTGAGATTTGGAACTCGGCGATTGAGAACTCAGCTGAGTCCAAATCGAAGGGTGTAGGTTTTGGATATCTTGGAGACTGTACATACATTAGTCTTAAAAGCTGCTGCTACAATTGCATTGAATTGCCATTGAATCCTTGATATGGATATGTGGTACAGTCGCGAGACAGACAACTGCCTGCTGTTTAGGCCAATATATCTAAGGCAGATGTCACTTCCATCTTAAACTTGAGGTTGAGAGTAGATTAGCCAATAAGGCTTATGAATTAGATGCGGAGGGATTTGTAGAAGAAGAGTTTTTTGATAAGATGTCATAACAGAAACCTACAGTGTACTATGTAGTTTATGCTAGCAAAGCTTCTTGCATTAGACTACAAAAGTCAATATTATCAAGT
This sequence comes from Polytolypa hystricis UAMH7299, assembly GCA_002573605.1. Classification (NCBI taxonomy): domain Eukaryota; kingdom Fungi; phylum Ascomycota; class Eurotiomycetes; order Onygenales; genus Polytolypa; species Polytolypa hystricis. Next base: position 31,244 of record PDNA01000113.1, on the reverse strand, counting down.
CAGAAAATTGTCTCTTTTTTGTTTAGTGCCTGTGTGATGACAAGGGTGGTGAATTCAAACTTTTTGCTGGTCACTGTAGTTGTATATACTTATCCATTATCTTGGTGTATAGTTATGCCAGTGTTAGAGAGAACAGTAGACAGCCTGGTCTGGATGGGGTGCAAATTGGGGATATTCAAACTATCATTCTTGTGAGCCAAGAGTGAATGTATTCTACATAGTAAACAATACATGTATGATAGACTAGAGTTGAGACTAAACATGATGGGCTCTGCCCCAGGGCCAACCCCCACCGCCCTAAACTATATTTGGCCGTAACCTTAAAAATACCAAAGCTAAAAGTTAAAATTAGAAACTGGGGTGGGGAAAAATGATTTTCCAAGCTGTTCTTCATTGCCATCTTGGGTCCACTTGAACTTCGGGAATTTAGGATCCGATGATTTTATTGACTGAGCTGGTTAGTTTATGCGACGAACTACTAATGTACAGAGCACGAAACTAGATGGAAGCAGCGGTGCTGTGGTGGGTGGAAGAAGATGATGATAGGAGCTTGATCTCTATATTAGTTCACGTACATAATCATCTATTCTGGCATCTTTTAAAGTCTACAGAGATCTCACACTTGTAACGAGTAGTCCGCGCTACATCTTTTTGCTCGCACTGCCACCCCCGCCACAAGTTTTTTGTTTTTATTTATTTATTCCCCCCTTCCACTAGCCCTAATGAAGGCCTGGCTACTATTTAGGATCGAGATGGCTGTGCTAGTATTGGTAACCGGGTTGCACGCACCTTCCCCATAACCACGAGTCTCAATATGAGCCGTGCTTCAATGTGATGATGTGCAGGTTAGTATTCGCTTAGCAGTGCTTCTGAATTGTGGATATACACTTCAGTAGCAATAACTCTTCTGAACAACACCTGTACGTATCACCGATAATACTACAGGGAAATACTGAAATATGCCTTGTTCTTACTGCAGAAACTGGCGGACGAAGAATCAATGTCCTGGCTGTATGTTGGTATACACTGAAGACAGCAAACGTTGTAAGACCGAAAGAGGTGGTCTGTCAGTACAAAATATTTCTGCTGTTCTCATCATCCTGGCTTTAACCCAAGCTGCAGACTGCAGACCGGGGGTTAAGACTGACAGGTTTGACTCTGCGTTTCAGAAATTACAGGGGATGTTTGCGAGGGCCGAGGGAGAACTGCAGCTGGAATGACAGGGTTTATTACCCCCCAGCCCCCAAAACCCTGGAAATCTTCCGCAGCACATCCGACTTAACCTAATTTGTTAGTTTGTGAGTTAATCACATGGGTTGCGAAGAGAGGACCGTGACATTGTCATCTTCCGTTGTGGAGTTGACGGGGGTTGATGTCAACGATGCACGCACGTTTTTGTCCGGCAGCTCCAGCTAGGATCTCAACACGTACCGCCTGCAGCCCATGTGCTTATATCCTGCTCTGGAATCCAGCCTTTACACCGGGGGCTGTGTTTCAAAACCCGCCCCAGAAGCAACATATATGCCAGTTAGTAGCGAGCGGTACTAACCGGAAAGAAATATCTGACGGATGACGCTATACCTCCCTTGATGAACATATTACCCTTTCGAGAGCGATAGAACGAAAGTCTAGAGCACACAACATGTCAGAAATTTAGTTGGGATTCTGGATGATTGTCTCCTGTTCTGGCACGGGACCAACCTCAGCAAGGTGGCCCTAGGTAAAGAGGACACATATACCTATAAGCGCCGCTTTCCTTGAGATACGGTTAGGCCTGGCTGGGGGCGAGCTCCTCATATGTTGGTAGAATCCATGGAGGTGGAGCTCTCAGCTCAAAAAGACAAGAGAAACTTATTATCTTCTTTCGGTTGGTTTTGTTCAGGGACAACCAGTCCCATGAATCCTCAGCTTACCAGGGTAGGATAGATATTGCGAACCCCGTTTAAACGGTGGCCACACAAGTCAGACGCTTGTGAATCCAAACAAGGGCTCTCAATCTGACATTCATCTTACATGCGAAGGCTGAAGCTGGGATGCTGTTATGAGCAAAATGAGGTCCAACAACTTTCTAGATCAGCGGCGATAAGATTTCGTCAGCTCATGAGAAGAATGCTCCCGGAGCTTTCGGACGAGCGCGGAAGAAACAATCCCTGGCCTTTTTCCCACTAGAGGCTACTTCATAACGCGCTAAATACCTTCGTGGCGATAGCTGTTAGAATGGGTATAGCGGAAAGGGACCTTAGCAAGCCATCTTCAACAGAATATAGTGGTGTGCTCCCGCACCACGTCATTTTCTATCCCTCGCAACCTTAGGTTTCTACCAAAGAATATACATGCATATCTCTCTTATCCTTACTCCAGGATTTAGTTGCCTGGTCCTGCTGCGTCTTAACCAGCGGCCCCGCATGTTCGGATTTGCTTGTTCGCGCGGGATAAAACTTTGGGTCGTATGCTTGGTGTCGAGCTATAATGCTCGCATCCTTTCACCGTCGTTCACACACTATTACTCATTTACTTCTTAGACAAGAGAAGATAGCTTCGGAGATAGCCCAACCAGAGCGGGAGATGTAGGCTCGTGTGCGGTACAAGCTGTGTGACGTATGTCAAATCGCCTATTTAGCGCGAACAATGTGGGCTTTGAAAAGATATCTCACGCAAACTGTGATCTAGTCTTGTGAGATGGGATAGTAAACTGCGCTTCCAATAATAGGCACGCCCTAGGGCCAACGCTCTTTTATGTTATAAAATAATTTCCAATCATCCAATAAGCATTGCGGCAAGATAGTATCAAGAGAAATCAAGCAGAATTCAACGGCCTTCGGTAAAGCTAAATCTTCTAGAGGAATTTTAGTCCAGCGCTAGAAATGAAACTTTGATGCTCTCGGCAAAAATGCTTTTCGAATTTCGAGGGCAGAAGAGCTTTGACCACCACGTGCATCTAAACGATGCACTTCATTCGTAGAAATCCTTCTGCACGAAAAGAAAAACTGCGGGAATTGGAAACGACAAAAATTCAAGTCAAGAGCACCAGGCCCGGCACGCCGGAATGCATGTTTAGAGTATGCCTCGCGCAATTGCGCTAGCCGCCGTGACTGGGAAAATGCGACACTTGCAGCGCAACTGTCGGAATAATGTAAAATTGAATTGTGGACTAAATAGTACCCCGGTAAGCTCGATAGGAAATTCGGGGGAGAAAGGACCAAGGAAAAATGTCGTTCACGATTTGACGCTTGGGAAGCGTTGCCAATGAATTGGTGAGCCCAACGCACGTTGGTACCCTCGATTCAAGTTATACCCTCAGCAAGAAACAGAAGGATCATATTTCTTGCCTGTTTCGAGCTGTGGATAGAGGTTGGTGGGTGTTTGCACACTACCAACTGAGCAAATGGTTAATAATTGATCGCACACCGGGTTTCTGTTGTTTCCCATCCATAGCGAGCAAGGATAATGGAAGGATCGTGCCCTTTTATTATTGATTTTCTCGTTCTGTCGGTCTGTTGGATCCATCGAACGCACCGCATATAACAAAAAGCGCTCTCCATGCACCGTGGCGAGATCACAAATGGGATCAAATCCACACCCAAAGTTCGGCAGCCGAAATCACTTCGAAGGAATCTAGCCGAACAAACTTGGAGATCATGAATCTTGTGGCCACATCGTCAACTCGGGATGAACTGGGATAGCTCCAATCCTTCTGTCTTTCTGCGCTGATCGGCGAATCCTTCCACTTCAAATCCTTGAATCTGTAGGAACATGTTTCTAGCAGCTTTTCATTGAAGAAAGCCTACTCCATAAAATTAAGCTCAATGCAACTTAATACAATTGCTGGTTCTGTAGCATTCAAAACATAAGGAACAGTCTTACCAATCTGGGTTTATGTCGCGTTTCCTGATCGGATCTTTTGGTAACTGTGTTAACTACTAGGGTTAGCACGAGGGCAGCCGAAGCAATGGAAACGACCATCATGATCATCACGAAGGTTTCCTATCGACTTGTTTCTTTCTATGTAAGTGAGTTCAAGTGAAGGATGGAGGAATTAGCTCCTAGGAAGCGAAGGAGACGGTATTATGCCGTGAAGTGCTTTGTGAATATTTAAAAGAATAGATTTTGCGATGGTCTTTGCTGAGAACTGAGCGTGAATAGAGTCAAGGTAAAATAGCACTTCAACAAAAGTAAAATTGCCTGAAGTAATGGTATGAAGATTCCTAGTTGATACTCAGTTTATACTTGTGGGATTTAGGTGGCCACTTTTGGATATGTGTCGTAGGCCGGCACTGTTCCCGGGAAGTCGGTTGCAATATTCCTCTGGCTGAATCAGAAATAAGGGATGTATAGTGTCGGCCGTGTGGGCTCTGGAAGTTTGTCCCAGCCCTGGGAATCTCCTGTTTCCAGAGGTAGAAATCTGCCAATGGACTCCATGGGGCGTACTATCCAGTTTCATGATACCCCCCTCGAAGTAAAGAGAGGAACCGAAGGGGAAAAAGGAAAAAAGAACCTGTCCAGGTAAGGAAAAGGATATAACTCCTCATATAATCCAACTTTCGTCCTAGAAGTCATGGAAGTCATGGAACGCAGTGAGTATGATTGCTATGTGATTGCATGCACATCGATACTCGCGCGGACTCTCTAGATTGATCCTCCAACCAACCCAGGTTTCACAGTTCGCTAATCGCCGAAAGACTGAGGAGACATCGACGTGGATTCACGCAGGGGTACGGAACGCATTGAACGGAATAGCCCGGCTCGGTCATCAAGTCATGGTGACGTTAAGCCTCCCTAAAATGAGAAGAACGGTAGACTCTGTATCGCGCTGATGCAATCTGACAATGATTCAACCCAGGACAAATAGGTTAATAACCCCCAAGACGTAAAATTGCAGATGAGCTTCTTGCCATCAGTTGGTGAGTTGATTAATGGTTTCGGTAGGGGGAACCCTGTGTCCCTCTAGCAGAAGAGGGCAAGGTGCGATGTCAAGACAGCAGCTCGCAACAACGACTAGGAGTCGGCTAGTGTGGATTAGATAATAAATATTCAGGTGCTTTGCGAGTCTCTCGTTTTGTGTGTATCCCAGTTGAAAGGATGTCGAGTATGTTGGGGGATATAATCCAATTAGGTAGACCGAGGGCCGTGTCCAGGTTGCGTTGTTCACACATCCAAACTATAGTCCCCAATGGCAACCTTGTCGGGCGTGATCAATGCTTTGACTAGATTAAGCTTCTCACAGCCTCTGAAACTGGATAAGAACCGGACCTATTAAATATCGCAAAATGTTAGGCGATATCATGATGTCAATTGGATATTGCATACTATGCAGGAACGTCGAAGGACACCAAGGCAGACACACCAACAGAACATCAGGGATGCAGTCCCATTCTCGCAAAAGTGAAATTATTTTGACTCCTGAGGCAAAGTCCAGGCCCCTGATAGCCCAAACAGTCTATATCATTACTAATCCCTAGGCCCCTCCGTCGAAACGTAGTATGAATCTTCAATGGAGGTTGCATCAAAAGCACGCATATCAATACACGTTCCCTGCACATAGAGATTCAGGCGCAATACAGCCCCTTTCCGCATTGGCATATTTCACACCCCTAGGTAATTGACAGCGATTCAGCACTGTTTCTGGTTTTGTCAATGAGTCCAAGAGAGGGCGCGGACGACTGGACGGAATAATATGACAGGATCCAGGTGACCCTTGTCGAAGGTGGCATATCTGTTGGTGACAGATAAGGATGCCTTACTCGGCCGAAATCGACGGCAGAAGTCTTAGAATATCATCAATCCTAGCTCATAGATAGAACGGGAATCACTAGAAATGCGGATCAGGTAGCTCCAGAGTGTGCTTGTTTGTGGTATTCCTTAAGATGGGTCCAAAGCTCGGATCTAGAAGCTGTAATGGGGCGCTTTGGATAGTGGAGGCACCCCTGCGAACGCTTCGGTAACAGGCCAATTGACGACTTCGCACAAAGTGATGGTGAAGTCAAAGTCATTACCGTCGTCGGAACAGTTGGCACCTGTTAGGTGGGTCAAGTTCAGAAACTAGACTCCCGGATGAGAGCGTCTAATTTGGCCCCTCATCTTACTTGCGCAGCTGATCCGCTAAACTGGCGATATCTGTCGATTTCATGTTGCTGTTGGTGGGCTAGAACTTTCAAACCAGCTTGTGTCCATGAAAATGGGGCTGTTTCATCACCCTGGACGGTCAACCGCAGCACGAATGTACTATTTTCGGAGTCAGCTATTTCAAATCCGAAGCCAACAACTGATAATTTAAGCATGATCAAACTCCGGTGGGTATATCTCACAGGGACTCAGGCACGCATGGGTTTTCTCGAGGTAACTATGCGTGGTGGTGATGTTTCAAACAACATTGTGATGGGGTGGAGTGGTGAGGACGAAACTAGGTTGACAATTCTACCACCCTTTCGGATAATTTGCCGAGGTTTACATATATTTAGACTACCACGATGCCTTCTCCAGTCGCTTCACCATGTCCAATGCACAAAACACCAACAAGCTGAGCACCATGAGTCTATAACCCAACTTTTGATGATGGAATAGTACCTGGGATGTGACGGCTGCATGATGAAGATCTGCAAGCAGCATAACAGCTCTTTCTTCTCGACCCAGAGATTGGTCCACGAACCCTGTGCATACGTCTTGCAAATTGCGCTTTCAATTTGATCTATCTGAGTTCGTGTATTCAAAGAAGCTAGTTTCCATGCAAATTTTGCCATCAAATTCCTTGTTGCTAGCTTGCTCTACTGCTATTCAAATTATCTCCTCGTGCGGAGGATTCCGCTACAGAGATTTTATTGCTTGCCAAAAAGATGCCTTTGAGCATCACAACGGATCTTGTCTAAAGTTTTCTCTATTAGTCATGGGCATACAAAACACCATAATCCGAAGCTCAGTTCTGACAAACCTGTTTGCCATCTTGTTCACCACGAGAGAATATCATTCCCCTTACCCTGCAAAAGACCACCAAATTCAGAGCCTTCCTTGGCTAGACAATCCAATTGTTTGCACACTTTATGGAGGTTAGCTCATTTGTGTCTTCTGGTAGACAAAAGGGCTCCAGGTTTCGCTTACAGATGCTTGCTATTTTGTACTTTTCGCTAGTGTTGGACTTGCGGAGAGCAGGAACAATCTCCTCACCCTGCATATGTTCCAGCTTGACATGCGCCTTTAACTTCAAAAGAATGGAATTTTGAATACTCTGGTCTGCATTGGCTGCTAGTTAGTGTCTTGGAAATGGACATATTGCCGAAAACAAACAGTTCTTACCGTACGCTCGCTCTTTCGTCTCAGGCTCACCATCCTGGATATCCCTAAGGAGTCCGTTAGCTCTGGCAGATAAATGTGCTCACCTCTGGCTGACTTTACTTACCTCGTCGCTTGAGATCCTTGTCCTACATTTGGGAGATCAGATTCAGACTTGCAAGCTTTGAAGTCCCCTTTGAGCGTTTCCAAACGTGTCTGGAGGATTTCTTTTACATTGCTTGATAGAGAATGGGCGTCAATATCTTCACCTATTGCTTCACAACTGAACATGTCGAACCGGACAGTTGTGTGACTCGGTCCAGTTGGCAGAATGCAGACAGAATACCACAATGAATGGCTCGGCATGGCATGCAACGAAACTATAGGAAATATATCCAGAGAAGATGGTCCACCCTGGCCCTTGTTGGGATTGAAGAGAGTGTGCAGTAGCGACCTCCGCCTTCCAGTGGTTTGCGATCTCTCTTCTGGATAATAATCTTCGCACACATTTCGGACTATATCCTTAAATCAGCCAGTTGAACTTTTCAAATAGGACAACTAACTTACCAGCCATTTTCCAATTAAATTCCCCATCCAGCTCCCACCCATCAATCCACTGCGACGTCTTCGACATCCCACGTCGTCGCGCAAACTCATCGACATACTGAAACTCCAGTTCATCAACGCTCTGGCCCGCGTCTAAATTAACAAAAATAAACCCATGGCGGGTGATTCTCGTACAGATCTCAAACAGGCTATTCTGGCTCTTATCGAAGCCCTCGATGTTTTCGAACTGAGGGGCTTTGACGAGGTTGCCCTTTGTATCATAGCTCCAGCCATGGTACCTGCAACCCAACACGGTGGATGAGCCGGATTTCTTCCGTGTGATAGCATAAGCTCGGTGGCGACAGACGTTGTGGAAGGCACGGATGATGCTATCTTTTCCTTGCACAAGGAAGATGGGGTACCCGCCTACTTCGAACGAGTGGTAATCGCCAGGCTTGGTGAAGCGGCTGTGGTGGGTTATGTAGAGCCATGTCTGCGGTGGAATTGTTATTATGTGGACTTTTTATTGTTTCTCCTTTTTTTAAACCGGCTCTTTGCTCTTTTTTTGCCCCTTTTCACCTTGCATTGGTTCTTGAGGGGGAACAATATTCAAAATACCTTGCTAAATATTGCCCTCTGTTCCAATCTAAACACCTCATCTCCCGTCCACCAATCCGCCGGAAATTCAGATTCTTTTGACACAACGACATCTGCGTGGTCCTGCTTCGTTACTTCAGCAGGGACCTCGCGCCGACGGTTGGCGCGGACCCCAAGAAATGCTGTGTAATAATATGACGATTCTCGCCAGTTTGAAAGGACGGTAGATAATCTTTTCAGCATGTGGTTTCTTTTGCGGAGGATGAAGATGAAGGTTATGGGAAATAGTGCGATAAGGAAGGTTGATAGGGTGATGCTCTGCATTTCGCTTCCCCCTTCTTTCTTTCTTTCTTTTTTGCTGTTGGTTGCTCTCCTTTTCGTGCCTTGTTAAACTCGTCTTTGTATTTATTTAATCAAGATTGGGGGTCTTGCTCGAGGGATTTGTATGCATTAAAGATGGCACTTATATATATTGATATTGAAAATGCTTATATTCGTAAGATAACGTGATAAAACGAAGAGTTCAGTTCGGACCTTTGTATTTAATTCTTCAGGAGCGAGGTAATTGCCTGTCTCAGCGGGCCCTCTAAGCTACATAACGGTTTCCGCCTGGGTTGGTCACACTTGTTTGCGTGGTGTAAAAAAGCCGCGGCGTAAGTAAACTAATCACTGCTTCGGCAGTTTATTTTACTAATAACTGCTATCAGAGTTATGGAAGACCGCATCTTTTCTTTTTTTCGCACGCCATGGCCTAACTAGTATATTGTGCATAGCGGGCGACTAGGCGCAATGTGAATTCAAAATTGTTTTACTACATAGATATTTCTGGCAGCTGATGTACCCCTGCCTGAAACCTCCATTGCGATCTTGCATAGCATAAGCCAGATACGTGGAGCATCGCGTGATTGCCGTTACAGTTTACAACGGTGTAGCTTGGATATGGAGTAAGGGTGTTTGATGGAGGAAGAACGAATTTTGACGGTGAGAGCTATTGATGATGGAATGTGATTCGCTGGGCACATCGGCCTATGACCGTTTCCCAATCGGGTTCGAAAATCCGCCTTATTATGACTGGTCGGATTGTGGCTAGAACACCGTGTGATGGACAGCATTCAGTTTGCTGGTGAGAAAAATATAGACGGCTGAAGATATGCAAAACTCCATGCATATATGGCAGAGAGCAGGAGAATATCGAAGCGGTGTGAGTAAAACGGGCGCATGCACCATAAAAGAATAGAATTTATGCGAGCACCCGAACTTAAAAACCAAAATATCAATGTGTTAGCTTGTTGCTACCATATGTATATCCTTCATCGATTATGAACCAGGCGAACTGACAGTCTGGGGGTCTGTGAAAAAGTGGAAAGTCTGGAAGAATCGGAATAGGGTCTGTTTGACAGCAGGCTTCCCAGGTAATCCGTGGATCTGGCAGTTATCGACGAAGAAAAGAATCATTGGGCCCCATATTCAAGCCACTGCCTTGATGGCGGCGCCGATGGAGCCTGCAGTGTTCTCCCGCCCATCCGTCGCGCTGGGCTGGGTTGCGTTACGCTGTTCCGCCTCGTACTGCTGCATAACCAAATCAAAGACCCTACCTTGATAATCTGCATCACAGAAAACGCAAACCGTGAGTACTGAGCCCCACGAAAGGAATCAAGAGCGTGAGGTTAAACTTACACGCTACCCCAGTTTCCTTAACTGGGTTTAAGATACCCTCGCAATAAACTCCCTTTTGCAGGTTTTCTTGCGCCTTCTCGCATAGCTCGAAATCCTCTATCGCAACCTGACGCACAAACTTGAAGTATTCTTCGAACTTCTCCCCAGATTCAAGATGGTAGTAGTCAAATTCCATCCTGGTTACATTGGGATCCTCTGTTGGGCACACGCGGAAAGACGACATTCCACCGCCATACACATTCAAAGTGCAGTTGGGAAAGAAATACAGAAATAGGCCATCGTCCGGTTTCTTCGGATCTGCGACGTGCTGAGAGAAATTCAAGTGGTTGTATACCGTGTAGAACGTCGGTGGATAATACACCGAAAATGAAGGATGGGTATATTGGCAATGTAAGCACTCTTGATACCCATCGACCCTGGCAAGTCGTCAGTGTATGAATTCATGTAGAATATATAACCAGACGACTGAAGTACATGGTTTTCCAATTGAAATTGCCATTGTATTTGATGCTCCGACGGTACGGGAGCTCCGTGAAATCGATCCTTGCAAGCAACGGCTCAAGATCTGGGTAGAACTCTTCGAAAGCAGGTGCTTCATGTGAGATTGCAGCGAACAACAAGCCAGTGGGTGTTACATGACTTGGGAGCTTAGCGCCCTGCTTGATAAATCAATCATCTTGACATGGATTGAGGTTTTAGGTAAAAGGGGCGCTGCCGCACATCGCTTTCCCTTATGACCTGCAATTCATCATGCGCAGGAATAGATGAAGTACCCGCAGTTCGACGGACATACAACTTTTTCTGAGCGATTTCGTAGTCGACGTTGGAATCAATGCTGTGAAAGCGCGTCACAGGGCCGAGCAGATACCACGCCTAGGTCCTGGGTATAAGTAGACTTCCTAACGAATTGGCGTCGTAGCATTGGAGGCGGCGTACCTTGAAGAAGACTCCGCGGCGCTCAAGCTGGTAGAGGGGAAGACTTCTATACCATGAAGCCGGAAGTGTTCTTGCCAGTTCAGCCATTGTAATGATATTGTATCACCGACAAGAACATAAATATTCTCGGGAGACTGGCCTCAAAGATGCTCTGCAGCCAGCTTTCTCTTATGAATGTTCCAAGTCCTTAGGCTTAAAATTTAAGCTCCTGATGGTTCCAGACGCACTGCCTATTCTAAAAAAGGTTACAAAACCCGTCGGTCGCCCCATGATAAATATTAGAAGGGTCTAGAGCGGCTTGAAGCAATCACAGGTTGACAACTGGTTTTGAATACAGATGCTTGCCAAGCTGGAATCTTAGAGAGGAAATTCCATCCGGGCAGCGCCGTAAGCGCCAGGGTTCCAGCTGCGGGCCATTTGCTGTCAATGGGATCAAACTCGGAAAAATGACAGCTCTTGCTCTTATGCCCGGTGTATGTGTTTCTATCATTTCTTCACTCGTCGCAGCTGCTGTGTCAATACTCTCTTGCTCCCCACTGCTTTTCGATGTAGAAATAAACTTTGTAGCCATGTACTTACTTAGTTCTCGGTTGTGTCATGTGGGCGATTTGGCCGAGTTATCTGCCTAATTTTCTATCGAACCCCGCCATCACCGAGATATTTATTGCGCAAAGAAGACTAAGAGTTTCATCATTTCATTGTAATTTGGCACAGAAAATAATACATCACAACCACTTGAAAACAATGTCAGAACTTGGAAAGTCTTGGAAGGTAGAACCTTTCCCAAAAAACTGTGGCTCTAAGCACTGTGAAAACATGATAAAAAAAGCACGAGAGGAAATCCATCACAGATTCATTTCTGATCGGCCACCAGCAGGCAAATCCGCTTTCTACTCTTCTGTGTCAGAAGGAGATGGTTTGAAGGAGGAAATCATACAAGAATACCAACGGGTTGGTTCACCTTCATATTCTTGATAGCGCCAGCGGCTAATGTAGCAGCAGAATCACCAAAAGCTCCGACACATTTCACCACTGCTACGATGCAGTCCTGGCTCATGGCGAAACAACCTTTGGCCGAATTTGGCCTTCGTTAATCGTTCCTACCGATATTTCCGGAAAGCCGCATATCTCTATATCGGATGCGAACAGCAGGGAGAGTGAACAATTAACATGGGACAGTTCTCATTGTATCCTTGTTCTGCGAGAGTCTGTTATCAAGGTCAGCGACACATCGGGGACTGGTAGGCTTGCAGCTCGAGTTGGAGGTTTTGAGCGGAAGTGAGAAGTGGAAACTGGGGCCGAACCTGGCATGTAAGTGCTACAATGTGTTAGCATTTCGAGAGAATACTTGGGTCAATAGTTTGCATAGACTCATAATCTGCATCACTGGCCGGACATTCATTGACTTTCGCTGCATAGGTGAAATACGACTTGCTTATGCCATCAGTTCTGAAAAGAGATTCACTATTCGGCATCCATGATTCCATATCCGCGTCACTGTCGGAGGCTCGGACGAAAGTCCAACAAATCGGCTCGCTACAGGGGTGGATCACCACATGTTGAAATCCAGTTGTGGGGTGAAATACAAGCGATTGCATGTAGATAGTAAATGGGCTCAGATGACCTGTCAGCTGTACAAACCGGGAAGTTGTAGATTAAGTGTTTGAACAACGTTCCCGCAGAATATCGATGATTTGATCCAGTAATTTGGTATGGAGGTAAGCAACTCGATCTCCCTCCAGACAGTCCAAGACAATGAACTGCAGAAGAGGCTTGATCCAATGGCGGAACTTGAATAAACACACCTCGATTGATTAGATAACCTCTATATATCTGCTGAAATCGAGCAATGCAGCAGTTGTAGCGAAGGATCCAAGCTACTGCTTTCATGGGTGTTCACTCGACTATTATTCTCTCGATTTATTTGGGCGAAATTATGCTAGGCTTATCGCCTATATCTGGTTGGTTTCGCCATATCAACATGATAACTAGGCTGCTGTGCAACAAGGGAGTGGGCTTCCTCGGCCATCTTTCAGGAAAAGAACAGTATGGCGGAGGCGGGTTTCGATGGGCGACTGCTCTCCAGGGGCTTTGGAGGACGCGTATATCACCGTGACTCTGAAGTTGAGGGTTGCGTAGTCCTCAAGGCGGAATGCTTCTGCCTGCGAGCAACATCGGGGTTAATAACTGGCCAGTTTTTCTTTGACCAGCGATGGCGTTGCAAGAAGTTCAACCTCTTGAATGGGGAAATCCGTTTGCCATTGATATTCACAGGCTACACCCGAGCTGGTTGCTGCTGTTGCCGTTGATATTGAGAAAAGGAGAAGAAGAGAAAGAAAGAAAGATCAGGTGTTTGTTTGATCCGGCGCCGCGCCATTCCCGATCGGACCAACCACGAGCTTCGTCCGGGCAGTACGTCACTCACTCTCTCTGCGCAACATCAAGCTAGTTACTCCTATTCTATGGCTTCAGTCTGTGCAATCATCTCCATTCTCGCCCTCTGATATTATTATAGGCAGTCCCATTTACAGTACTCTGAATTTTGACTGCATCTGGTCAAAGACAATCCTGCTGCCCCGCATTTTGCATTCAGTTTCGGCCCATCCGCTCGCTCCTCCGTCATGGCGGGGAAGGCCCCCCAAATGACACCTCCCCCATCTCCGCCGTCGCCAACCGCCTCCTTTTACGACATTAGCGACGATGATGAGGGCGAATATAATACGATCACGCATGCAAGAACGGGAAAGGGGGTAAAACTGCTATTTTCGAAGAGCAAGGTATGTCATCTACCCGCCCTTATCCTTATGGTCGCAGCGTGGGGTAGACTCGACCATCTGTCGCTTCTGATTGCGCAGTTGAATATCGAACATGGGCTAACTAAACCCCGTGTCAGGTGTATATACATCCAACACCATCTGCGAAGGACAATATCCCCGGTTTCATTGCCCTTATTCAACAGAAACCAGCTCCTACAAGCGATGACGAGCAACCAACATCCTCTTCGTACAAGACTTCCCATGCCGGATCATATCTTCTTGCTTGGGTGCCAGAGTCATCTCTGGGAGATGCTTATGACACCTACGTGAAAGTCGATATGTCTGATAGTTCATCTCCTCCTCGCCAGTCCTACCTCGTGCCACCTCTCCCGACGACAACATCCCATGTCGATTCCATAGGCCTGTATGCGTTTGCTATTCCATTAAACCAGGTATACTCGCTGTTGGTGAGACCTCCAAGTTTGGGATGGTGGTTTGGCAGTCTTGTTATCAATACAAAAGCTGGGGATAGCTTTCCCGCTCTCTTTTTCCACGATACGGAGTGTGAATCTACCATTCTACAGAAGAAGAAAAGGACAAGGGAGAGTTTTGACCCGTTTGCCGAAGATGGCAGCATGTTCTGGGGAGGAGATGAGGTGCTGAGGTGGTTGAGACGATATGTGGAGGTTCACCGTTCCGGCGCCGACACAAGTGTATACTTGATCGACCCTACCGAGGAAGATAAGATGTCGTTTGGCCAACCATTGACGGTTGACAAATCCTCCAATACCAATGCTCCTTCGGGTGCTTCACGCAGTCAGAGAGATGCCGGAATGGATCCTCTAACCAAAGCCCTGAAGGAGACTCGGTGGAAGGTTTTGGAACAACTAAGCAAGATCACTACCTTCACCCGAAGGACAGCCCAAGATATCGCTGATAATCCAAAAGTACCTCCTCAAGTAAGACGTCTGATGAGGAATCCGGAGATCCAAACACTACAAGACGAGTTTGATAGCGCGAGGTTGTACCTTGCTCGGTGGGCCATGGGAATTGCGGAACAGAGTGAACGGGAGCGAAACCAACGGATCTGGACTGCGCGAGATGTTTTGGAAATGGAGAACAGCTCCGTGGGAGAATTTGAGATTCTAGACATGGAGGCTACTAACATGTCAGTTAGAGATAGACGCAAGGTGGTGACGCTAGACGAGTGGAAAGGCTGGTTTGACGACACAACCGGGCGGCTCCAGATAACTGCAGATGAAGCCAAAGAAAGAATATTCCATGGAGGGTTTCACGCCAATGATGGAGTTCGGAAAGAAGGATGGCTCTTCGTCCTTGGGTTCTACTCCTGGGATAGCAGTGAAGACGAGCGGAGAGCGGTAATGAATTCGAAGAGAGATGAGTATGTTCGACTCAAAGGCGCGTGGTGGGAGCGAATGGTTGAGGGGGATGCGTCTGCAGAGGATTATGAATGGTGGAAAGAGCAAAAGGGTCGAATAGGTTTGTCATCCGAATTTCGCTGTTATCCCCTATCTTAAATCGGTTACGGGATGCTAACTAGCCTGTGCTCGCGGTTCGTCATGTAGAAAAGGATGTTCACCGTACAGACCGGAATATCCCGCTATTTTCAGGAGAAGATATTCCTCACCCTGATCCTGATTCCCCTTTCGCTGAAGGTGGTACGAATGTGCATATGGAGCAGATGAAGGACATGCTGCTTACTTATAATGAATACAACCGTGATCTTGGCTATGTCCAGGGAATGAGCGATCTAATGGCCCCAATATACGCTGTCATGCAAGATGATGCTGTAGCCTTCTGGGGTTTCGTCAGTTTTATGGACCGAATGGTAAGATACCTATTACCCCTATCATTTTTATACCTATTTAACCATAAAATTAGGAGCGAAACTTCCTTCGCGACCAATCCGGAATGCGCCAGCAGCTCCTCACACTTGATCAGTTGGTTCAGGTCATGGATCCACAGCTCTACCTTCACCTCCAGTCTGCCGAAAGCACCAACTTCTTCTTTTTCTTCCGCATGCTGCTCGTCTGGTTCAAGCGAGAGTTTGAATGGCCAGATGTTCTGAGGTTATGGGAGGCTCTATGGTCCGATTACCTCTCTAGCAACTTCCACATCTTCATTGCGCTAGCGATTCTCGAAAAGCATCGAGATGTCATCATGAATCACCTCAAACACTTTGATGAGATTTTGAAATACAGTAAGTTGATGCTCTGTTCTACTTCATTTACTTAACCCCCTTCCTTCTTGATATCATATATATCTAACAAACCCTCTACCAGTCAACGAACTCTCAAACACCATCGATCTGATCCCGCTTCTCACGCGAGCAGAAGCTCTTTTCCGCCGCTTCGAAAAGACAGTAGAAACTATCGACAAGAAAAACCATTTCCCCCCACCTAGCGTCCGCCAAAGAATAGTCCCTAGCACTGCTAGCCCACTACCAGCAGCATCGCCATCGCCCCAAGGGAGCAGCAGTAGCAGTAGAAACCGGGGCGGACCGCGTACTCCGTCGTCCCCACGGAACCAAGAGGCAGAAAGAGCGCGCGTTATTACGCCCGAACTTCGTCAGCTATTGAGCAAGAAAATCGCGGTAATGGATTCGAGAGAAATACGGGAACATGGTGGGGGAACGAGTTGATGATTTCCTCCTCCTTTTCTTATGTATCCTTAATTCTTGACGCCGCGCTACACTGCTCTCTCCCCCCCCCCCCCCATTTTTTTTTTAAAGACAGTGCAAAGCTGATCGGGTGTTTTCAATAACTCTTATCTCCCTCTCTCTGTCTCTCTGCTAAGTTATTATGTATAACACGACTTTCTAGCATCTTGTCTTTTCCCCGCCCAATGAACTCTGTCCCTTTCCTCCCCATTTATTGGCCCCACGCCAGCAACACGCCTGATGTTCTACTCCCTCTTTCGTTCCTCCTTTCTTTACGATGCGAACGTCTGTTGCTTTTTTTTCTTTTCTTCTACTTTACGTATTTTCTTTTTCTTTTTCTTTTTCTTCTTTTTTGTTTTTTGCATGTGAATGGTTGGTTGCTGCCTATGCCTTTTTTTGGCTTCGGGAATAATCAACAGCGAACGGGTTGCTCTATATATCAAGGAAATGAAATGGAATGTGAATTACGAAATGATGACTTGTAAACCTCTTTTCTTATATTGCTTTTTTCAGGAAAACTGTTAAAAAAATAGAAAGGGAGAAAGGAGGGGGGGAAATGGGAACTTGGGTGTAAAGTATGAGAAATCAGGGGGTATATTAGTATGGGAAAATTCTTTTATGTACAGATAATAGAACAAAGAAAAAGGAAAAAAAAGTCCTTGAAATTAGAAAGATTTAAAAGATGGTGAAAGAAAAGAGAGAAAAGGGAAAAAAAAGCGCAGTGTAAATGCCTAAACAAAAACAACAGTAGAAGAAAAAAGCGCTTGGTGAAAAAAGAAATAGAGATACGCATCCAGGCAAAGTGTTAAGAATGAATAAGGGAACAATCATGCGCCAAGAAAATGGAAACCAAGAAAAGAACTAGAAATGATGCCCCTCGCGACAGAGTGAGAGGGAGAGAGAGTAAGAAGAATAAATGGTGCGGGACGGGTATGTAGCTGAAGTTAGATAAGTGGCAAGGGTTTCCTGATCAAGGACGTAAAAAAGTTCGGAGTTGGGTGTGAAGTTATGAAGGCCTTGGAAAGCACCTGTGAAGGAGTCAGGGAATGAGGAATTTAAATAATGATTGTGGAGAATGGAAGAAAGGATATCCGCATCCTTCTTTGCTGTATAATATGATCGAAAGTGGTTTGTGCAAATGTAAAAGAATGATGTGGCCGATGATGTATGACTCTTGTGTGAGACAATACTTCGATCAATTCTTCCCCTTGTCTAAACCACGGAGGAATACTCGTTTATTCAACGAGATACTGCTAATGTCACTAACTCTCTGGAGCCTTTTTGCGTTATCATCATGATCAGGCTTGTGGAGAAGGGCGCGTAGACTATTCAGCGACTTTTTGGGTTGTAAGGACGACGACGTTCTTCTTGCGCGACCCATAACATCTTCCACCCATGCTTCGCTCTCAGGGCTCATGGAGATTTGTCTGGCACGTGGCTTTGGACCAGCGAGACCAAGTGGCGTGGAATGTGAGTTTGGAGTATAGACGGACGGCGGTGTGGAGGCATACGGGCTGTCGCCTACCGTCGAAGCCACGCTCATCGAGGCGTTAGATGAGATAGAAAGTCTGCGGCGAGATGATAAAAATGACAACGGGCCAGAGCCTTCGGATGCTTTTTCGATGTTCGCAGCTGTTAATGTTGGGCGCTCAGCCTGGGTGGAGGTCAGTCGTCGAGTTTTGCGTACAGCTAGGGAAGACGAAGGCCGCACATCAAGAGCAGAGCCAGGACGCGAAATTGGTGTTGTTCGACCACTCCTGGGAACCGGAGCGGGGGCAAGTCGTCCATTTGACGAATACCTAGAGCTGCCACTGTTGTTATTGGTGGACGCCAAATCTTTGATTTCAAATCGACTGTCGGAAACACGCCTTCGTCCATGATGAGCAACATATTCCCTAAGGTACTCTGCCAAATCCGCCCAGCCGCCACCAACGCGCACCATTACTCTTTCTCCGTCTTCACCAACTGACCGCACAAAGAGCTTTATAGGCGCCGCCTTCTCGCCGCGGTGAAGGTGATAAAGTCTACCAGCGGAGTCGTTATCTGGGTGAGCGTGATGCTGCTTAGCACGACCAAAGGCAGGGCGTAAGGTGAGGGATGGCGTAGGGGTGCTACTTCGAGTTGGAGTTGGGGAGACGGTACGCTGAGGAGCTTTGTTTGGTGGAGTTCGCGCGTGGTTTGTATCGGAGGCAGGGCTTGCATGACGGTCTGGTGTGGATTCTAGGTGAATACGAGCTGGAATTGTTGTGAGGATAGAACTGATCTTTTCTTCGAGCTGATCTTCTGATGACCTGGCTGTAGGAGAAGGCACCGAAGTTGGAGAGGCAAGAGCACTCACCCTACCAGGTAGAGCGCTGGCAGGGATAGATGTGGCGCTGTTACGCTTGTGTGATGGGGCGGGAACACTTGGGCTGACAATCCTAGAAATTCGTTTACTAGATCGAGGGGGTATGGGTGGATGTGTCGGGGTCTTCGGCGAGGGAACAATGCTGCTTCTTCTCTCAGACTTCGGTGGTGGCACTACCAATGAGTCTCCACGAACGGGAATTCGAGTTATATTGGCGCCAGATGAAGGAACCATGAGAGAGTTGCGGGACTGTTGTGGTTGCTGCTGCTTTGAGTGGAAATTAAAGGATTTGCCGCTGAGTCGGCTGAGAGACGATAGCGCAAGAGTTGAAACAGATCGACGAATCTTTGGGATGGTCCTCTCTTCAGAGGGAGGGATAAAGCTACTCCGGCGTGGCAACACAATGCTTCGCAACTAAATCATGACAAAATCCATTAGTAACACAGTATGAAAAATAGAACGCGTCAACTCACCTCCGATTTGGGCAAAACCTCAATAGACGTAGAGGCCGCCTGCTTGATCTCAGTACTAGAGCGTCCATTGGGCTGGATAGCGAATTGTCCATCAATAAATCGTTCCAAGGGCAAGCTCATACTCCGCTGGACGGGTGGGCGACTTTCGCAAGTCATCTTGTCTGAATTATCACGAGTGTTCTCGTTTTGCAAAGGGTGAGATTCCTCAATGATCTGGCTGAACAACCCGCTTTTTCGAGCAGCCGTGGCAGGGAATAGAGGGGATTCCACCACGATAGGGCTTCCATGAGATTCCGCTACTTGCGCATCGTTGATCTCAATAGTGGAGTCGTACGACAGGTAGCCAGTGCCGATGGAAGATGCTGATAGAGTAGAATCACGACGATTATGTCCATGGGTGGCAGCTGCCAGCTTCAATGGGTGCGGCTTGGTTTTTGTAACTTTACTTGGGCTGTGCTTTGGAGAAACCGGGGATGGAGACCTAGATCGACATGTCGCTGTCTCCTCGATACGAGGTATATGGCGGGCAGCTGCACCGTCCGCTGGTTGCAACGGCTTTGCGATTAAAGATACGTCCACTTGCGGGATACGCGTGGAGCTAGACGCTTCTATGGGCGAAGCAAGCTCACGCCGGGGATGCCTATCCTCTGGAGAGGGAACGATTGGTACGTCTGCCAAGGGGGTTTCAGGAATATCGCATGCAGCATCAACCTCCTGGGCTTTGTCTTCACTGCCGCCGGTATCTCTCCTCGTGGATTCGGCAGGTAACTCAACGGGCTTCTTACTTGCAGCATCCATGGCGCTTTCTCTGTGAGGTTTTGTGAGTTCACAATGGCTTGTAGGCGAATCCAGACCAATAGGTGGCAGGCTTTGTGGATTTTCGTCATCATCGATCTTTGGTTGCTCTTTCTCGTTGGAGCTTGACTCCACACTGGGAAGTAAACCAGCAGCGTGGGGCTGGATGGGTCCTGGAGGGTCCAAGGAACATACCGGCTCGTCTACCTGGCTCAAGGTATTACAAGCGGTTGGTGCATCCGAGGGACTAGAAGATGGAGCAGTATCGGGCAGCGGAGTTGAGTCAGGAGTTATTTTCTCCGTTTTAGCGACTTGCAGCTCGGTGCTGGGATCCGATTCAACATTCTTCTCAGCGTGGGGTTGGCTGGGTGGAGATGGCTGGACATTGTCAGGGACGAATATTGTGGAAATTACCGGGGGAATAGATTGGTTAGTAGATAGAGGATGAACGCTGTTAGATGACGTCGGTGTCTGCGGCTTAGTATGGGATTCGGGTTGAGCGGTAGCCCCAGCCGGGTCACCTTGCTCCGGGGGCATCGATTGAGAAGGCGATCGCAAAGTCTCAACCTTTAACGCTTCATTTTCAGGGGTTGCCGATTTGTCTTCTTCAGCGGGTGCAGGAGGAGTGCTAGATACAAGGGTGCGCCTCCATTCGTTTTCGAGGGCCCGCTTCTCTGCTTCGAATGCCCAGGTAGCAAATCTCGATTCAATAGTCTCCATATCATCGATCCAGGATTCCGGTAATGAATCTTCCCGTCCTTCCAGCGCATCTAAGATACTATCCATCTTGCTTCCTACCTTTAACACAGCGACCTCTAATTTTCCGCGAGCAGCACTGAACGATTCTTTGGAGAAGAGAGGGTCATCAAGACCGGGTAATAGCCCATTTTCCAGCCGTTCCATGGCCATGTCAATGGCTATTTTGGTGTTCTCTAGCCCATTCAGTAAAGCCGGTATCTGGTGCAACACTAAGAGACGGACGTCCCATGTGTTCAGAACAAGATTGAGCTTAGACAGGAGAGGAAGAGCCTGTAGTATTGTCGCAGTAATAACAGTCGTGAAGTCACTAAGTTGCACATAGCTGAGCGGTCTAGAATTATTTGATGACGAGCTGGTTGATGACGACGGACGTGATCTGGACGGGATATGGGCATTGAGGACGTGCTCCTTCAGTTCCTCAACATCCAGAGCATCCATGCCGTCCTTTATTTCATCGATCCGATTCTCATATTGCTCCACAACCCCCGCGGCCAGGCAGCCCAGGTATGCATCCCCGTTCCGATCCGTACAAGGTGATGAAGTTGGGCCTGGGGAAGCTCGCGCCCTCTTCGGGGGAAGAAACCCTTTACCCAGACCAGCATCACGTTTCCGCGGCCAATCCCACGAAGAAACCTCTTTATACCATTCCTTTAGCTTCTGCGCTGCCAAGGCCGCGCGGACGCCTAACGCTCTTTCGGCTTGTGAGACCTGCGCTATACTCTTTGATAGGATATCATGGGCAGCCTTTTCGTTCGACGGTACGGCATCAGTGGCGGATAGGGCCTTGAGGGTGGCTTCCGGGGAGAGGCTGGCTAGCAAGGGATCAAATTCTGGGCCAAAAATCTGGGATATTCTTTCGGGGGATCGGGATGGGGAGCGAGAGTGCGGTCTGGTCCTTGCGGGAGTGAGGCGGAGCGTAAGAGGAAGAGGCTTAAAAGGGTGTTCAGCCATTTTCAGTATCGAGCAAAAGCATGGCGATATTCGATTAGCCTTGTGGAAGGCAGACGTGGGTGTGGATATGGCGATTGGAGATAGTCAAGCAGTGCACGGGTCAGCTTGCGCGTAAGGTCTATGGGAATTGTGGAGAAGTGGAATCTGCCGTAAACATGGCGGTTGGGCAGGAACGCGTTTGCGAGAGAGCTAGGCACGTAAATAGCTGCTCTAAATGATAATCAACCGGCAGTACTTGTACTCTGACATCTAAAACAAGGTGCGGAAATTGACCAAGGAGCTGTAACAAACGACGGTAATGATGCGTTTGCAGATGGGCAGGGACAGGGGTTGTATTGCTGGCAATGTACTATTGTATGGGTATGGGGTAGCGAGAGGAAGAAGTAGGAAAGAGGAAGCAGTAACGAGTGAATATTCTGCCACCGTAGATCAGAGCATACCAGTGCCTGCTACAGATGCAAGATGCGAGAAGAAGAAGCGTTGAGGAGTGCTGAAAGAAAGAGAAGCGATGAGAATGCGCGTGAATGAAGTGGATATGGGAACGGATAACAGCGATGGGTCTCTGCTTGCTAGTTAGCGTGGTTGCTGGAATCCCTGAACGCCAACCGCGCGGTTCTTTGACGCGTCTAGCGGCGTCATTGCGTGGCTGTCAGTCTGTCAGTCTGCTCAATGTTCTCTTTCATCCATGCATGTCTCGGCACAGAGACACGGAACTGCATACAAACGCCTTTTCATCGTCTGTTTAGGAATTTGTCTTAATTTGGAACCACAATTAATATTGGGACAAAGGAACTTGAACGCTTCCAATTTCGCGTGGAAATCTCCCACGATATGGGGTGGATGAACATACTACGCTCACATAGTATGAAAAAGGGATGATATTTTAACTTCCTATAGCTGTAATATGATCTAAAGCAAATATGCGCTTCAAAAGCCAGCTCACCAATATTAGTACATTTGCCAGTATGTCTCAAAAAAAGGTTACACACTACCAACACCAGAAAGCTAACACCATTCCTAGAATTCACGGCCTCTCTCTCCTCACTAGGCAAGATATGCTGGGTGCGTCTCGAGGATGAAGCTGTCCGCTTTACCATCATCCCCGACCAGGGGACTCAGGTCTGGGCCCAGCTGCCAATTGTATGAACGCCCCCCCACCCCCCATCCTCCTGGTTCCACAACGCTCCTATCAAGCCCTGTATCACACATTAGACATATGCGAGCCCACCCACCTTCAAGAAAAGCATGAGTGCTAAATGCCCAAAATCTCAGGAAACCATCTTCGAGTCCTACTCCATATCCGCTGCTGCGGGTGTCATAAATCTCGAAGTACCCATTGGCGCACTGCATCGCGCCCTCCGCTCAGCGACGAGCGCCACATCCGCGCAGCTACGATTAACCAAAAAGGGATCGATTCCACTCCTAGCACTAACCATCGTAACTACATCCTGGACGCCCGGCAAAAATGTCCTGGGCGTTGGCACCACCGAAGCATCTACAGGTGGCGAAATGGCGCCCCCCCCAACCCGCCCCAACAACTACAACAACAACAGCAGCGCCAATCCAGCCGAAGACGGCCCCCGCGAACGCGAAACCTACGTGACGCAGGAAGTCCCCGTCCGCGTCCTAGCCACACACGTCGTCGAAGGTCTCCACGAGCCGCGATGCCGCGATCCAGATGTACATATCATCCTCCCTAGCCTAATCCAACTAAAAAGCATATCCGAGCGCTTCACAAAGTTAGCCATGGACACTGCGAAAACTGCTGGTGGTGGCAGCAGTAGTACCAGTTCTTCAGGTCCCAAGCTCGAACTCAGCGCCAACATGCACGGTTCGTTGAAATTGGCCATTGCCACGGATACCCTACACATTTCGAGCGTGTGGACGGCGCTGGTGAATCCCCCGCTTGATCCGGCGCAGATGTCGCAGAATGAGATTGCGCAGTTGCCGAGTGAGAGGATGAGGGCGATGGGTAGTGATGATGAGGAAGGGTGGGCGAAAGTGAGGATTGATGGGAAGGATTGGGGACGAGTCCTCAGCGTGGGTCGTTTAAGTCCCAAAGTCGTCGCATGTGGGTGATGTTTTCAGCCGTACCTTTTTTTTTATAGCTCATTTACTGCTACTGAGTAGCGAGGGCATTTCTGACGGGAAACTTTTTTCAACCTAGGTTTTATACACGAAACCGCGCTTATCTTGTACGTCTATTTACCTGGCACATACAGCGGCGAGGATTCATGTTTAACTGTAAGTTTTCTTTTTGTTCCCATTATTTCCCGCGAAAAAGAAAAGAGAAAAAACCCCCGATGCAGATGCATAAATGCTGAGTAACCAACCCACGCAGTACTATATCAACTCGTATGCGGCATGAGTTCATTGCGCATAAAAATAGAATGCAGCCTAGACGCCATGCATCTCCAGAAACATAACTTTCTGCAGCTCTTGCATGCAAGGTGGCATTCTGTGGTCATTATTGCCATCATACACCATGTCTCAAATTTCATAACCACGACATAGGGCTTGTCGCTAGATGGGGCTATAAAATCATTTAGAGCATGTTTTACAATAACTAAGTAGTTCTCCACCAACAAACAATATCATAGAAAAGTCGGGAATATGCTTTATATCTAAAAAGGGGGAGAGGTAAAAATTATTGTACATGAGATGCGCTCACATGGAGCATGCATATAGAATGCAGTAAAAGCACCAACAAAAGAAAGAAAGAAAGAAAGAAAGAAAAAGGGAATAAAATCAGGAATCAAAACGAAAAGCAGATAGGGGGAAAAATATATATATATTCCGCCTACAGATCATTAAAGTCAAACACGGTCATATGCAATTAAATAATGGATATTGGGTAAAGAGTTAGGAGAACCAGACGAAAATGAACATCAAAAGAAAAAAACGGATGAAAAACAAGGCTCCGCAAAATGCGCTGCAGGGAAGAGTATAGCAACATTAAAAAAGTAAAGGAGATAAATAGGAGGAAAAGGAAATTAGCACTATATAGGAAAAACGCCCATAAAACAGTATGAATAAACCCCCCTCATTGCGGACATTGAAATGCAGAGAAAATCCAACAGGAGAAAAAGAGGTTCCACCTGATTTTGAACAAGGAAATGCTTTTTCTTTTCACTGAGCAAACAGGAAAAAAAGGCAGATAACTCAAGCAAACCTGAGGCCATGTTTGGCGGCACTCTTAGGGTGATCGACAGGATCATGGGTAGTCAGGAGGACCACATCAGACATGTGAATCCCTGGGGCACAAGGTAGGGGGACACAAAAGGATTAGACGTTATGTCATTCGTGATAGATCATTTAGCCATGAGATCGATATAGCCCCTGCCCTTCTTCCTTGCCTTGACAGTGCTAGGCTTTCTTGCCTGCGGTGCTCCCAGCAAATCGTCAATCGAGCTTGCATTGCTGAGCGACGTGCCTGGCCTTGACGGAGGAGCCATATTACCAGCAGAGACAGATCTCGGTATCAAACCAGGGCTCGCAGACGGTGGTCCTAATAAACTAGGGCTCAGACTTGGGGACGGCGTTCCATCAGCACGAAGCGGTGAGTTGGCTAAAGCCGACGTGGGGGGAAGCATGGGCGCAGAGTTGGCTGATAGTAAATCGGGAGGTCCTAGCGGTGGTGGACCCATGCCTGCACTGGCAGACCTACTCGGTGGAGCTGAGCGCTTGGGTGGCGGGGGAGTGGAGTGAGCAGTGACATTAGCGCTGTTCGGGTCCTTCTTGTTGACCCATCTTTTGAGGTCCTTGTCGTAGTAAAAGGAATTCTCTTCCCCAAGCTTTGCACGGATAGGGCCACCGCCAGCAGGATTCTCCTTTTTACCACCGAACCAACCCGTAAACCACCCCTTCTTTTCGGAACCTGGAGGCGGTCTTTTGGCTGTAAAAACCATTAGTATTAAAATTACCGAAACATTGATTCAAGGGATTGTGATCGAAATTTACCATCTTCTTCGGCTGCCCTTCTAACCGCGTCATCAACTTCTCGGGGTTGGTCCGATACCTTGACCTTCGACATACGCGCAACAAGATCATCATCTTCGTCATCGTCCATAAACGATTTCTTCTTGGGTTTCTCGTCCTCCACGGCTTCCTCATTTGATGGTTCGGGCTCATAGGATGGGGGCTCGTAGGATGGAGGCTCATAACCCATCGACATTGACGGCGGTTCATAGCCCGACGGCTGAGCAAGCCCATTGTTCAATGGCGGTGCGCCATGCATAGGCTGCGGAGCCTGCTGACCGGCATAGGGACCACTGATGGCGAGCCCATTGGCTGGGCCTGCCGCCGGGGCCATAGTCTGGGGAGAGCAGTTTTCATCCACTGGGGCCAGTGGCGTATATGATGACTGTGGAGGAGTCGAGTGACGTCCATGAGCTGGAGGTGAATATATACTGTGACCTGCAGGTTGATAATGACTATCAAGAGGTGTCGTTGGGTCTTGTGATGAGCGGCGCTGAGGAAGGGATCGACCAGAAGCGCTAAATGAAGGTGATCTTTGCGAGTCCAGCGATGTACGTCCGCGAGACTGATCCGGAGAAGCATTGGGAGCATATTGATTTCCAGGAGCATACCTCGAACCAGCGGCAGGTACGGGGACAGGCTGGTTACCCGCGGCAAAGTAGGGCCCGTAAGATTCTGCGACCGAAGGAGATCTGCTGATAGGAGGTGTACCCACGACTTTAGCAAACGGACCGACATCGTCCCCGATTTTGGCTGAGCCGGTAGATGCGCCATCACTGTCGTCTCCAGCAACAAAACTATTGAACTTGGCCCACATCGAACCAGAAACCTTCTCCATACTAGGCTTAGAGATCCAGGAGGATGTACCATCCGAAGGAGCCTGTCTTAAGCGCAGCGTAAGATCATCAAGCTCAACTAAAAATCTCGAGTTAAAGTATGGCGATGGTCGGGTAGTAGCTTTCAAAACCGCTCCGATTGATTCACAATATTGTTGAGCCTCAGATGTGTGTCCTTCCTCTGCCAGTGACATTGCATGCTGAAGCTTGAACGCCTGAAGGTACGGCATTGGTGTGGATCCAGAGCCTGCTAAGACGGTGGTAGCAAACTCAAGAACTTCAGTCAAGAGAATGTGGTTCAGGTCGGTCGTGAAAGTGTAAGGATAGCGGCGGTGGTCCACACCCAGAAGCATAACCATTGCTTGTGAATCATCAACTCCGCCAAAAATATTAGGCGTCGATGATGACTTGGCAAACAAGGTGCAGATGTGGGAAGCCTCGATACGTCCATAAGATGCAAGCAATCGAGCAAGAGCCAAGAGTGCTTGGTGGTCACTCTGGCTACGGTTACTCAGTATTAGGCCTAGAGTCTCTTGCCACTTGTCAAGTCCATCGAGAGCATTCCTCGTTGGGCCACCAGCGGTCTTACTGACCATCTGCAGGCCCGCTCTAGCCGAAGCTGGAACCAGTTCGTCGATGCTCTCTTCCAAATTGCCAGCAAAAATTTCATACAGGGCGGCAAGGGATTGGGTATTGTCACCGGCTGATCGGACTTCTCGTCGAATAAATTCCTGGATCACTTGCTTCCAAACAGATTTGTCAAGGGTCGACGAGATCAACATTGCATGGCCCCATAATCGAAGATCCACAGCACTCCAGACAGCTTTCTCTCGGTTCCCTTCTAACAGGCTATGTCGAACGCTCTCCATACCTTCTGGGCTTACTGGCTCTGGTTGGATAGTTCTAGTGGAGCTGGTAGGGGCACTAAACCCATGGGCTGCAAACTCGGAAGAGGGTACAGGACACAGGGTGTTGTGAACCTCCTTTTGAATCTCTGCTGTGCCTTCTAATATACCGTCATGCTCCACTAGAATCCTAACTACTTTCCAAAGTAGGATATTTTCCTCATGCTGTTTCAGAGACGCAGATGACAATTGAGAAAGGCTCAGGCTTTGGTTCTCAAATGACGCAATCATGGCAGAGAGCCAAGCAATGACCTCCTTCTTCTTTGACTTGTTCTTCAGTGGTCCAGGGAATTTCACAATGGGTTCAGGGAACGAGACAATGTTGCTCATGCGTTGAACTCTAACTTCCCCTGCGCTTGCCTTTATTTTAGGTATAGGATTGCCAGTCATGTACCTCGGAACATGCTTGGGAAAAGAGCTAGCAATTGTTCCTCCGAATCCAAATTTGAAAACAGGTGCTCCTCTCCAACGCTGGAGTGGGTCATATTCCTGACCATCAGTCGGTGCGATGAAGTCTAGCTGCTGCGAGACAGCTCTGCCGTGAATCGATGAAAGCGGAGGATGGGACGTTGTGGGAGATTGGGGATCATGGACCGAGGCAGGGCGTTGGAAAGGCTCACCTCCAAACGCAGGGAAAGTGGGTTCATGGAACATTTTACCGGGCGACTGCGTCTGCGATCTTTTTGGAGGCATGAACTGCGCATCAGGGGCGGACCTAGAAATCAGCATGTTTGACTGCGCGGCTCGTTGATACGCATTACGAGGGGGAGACAATTGTTGAGGGGCATATCCAGGAATAGGATGGCCTGCATCTGACTCGCTGGAGGCAGGGAGTGGGTAATGGTTCAGCGCTGGAGGATGGCTCCGCTGATCGTTGGGCTGGGAGGTGATTTGAAGTTGAGTCTGGGGGACAGGTTGGGGCTCAGTAGGCACCGACGCGGTTTGAAGGGCTGGGCCAGGAGCAAAAGCCTGAGTTACATCAATTTCGCGTTGCGCAAGTGGACTCGATGTTCTAGGCTGGAATGGAAGGACACCGCTCGCATGCGGCACAGAAGGGGGCTGTGATACATATCTGTTGGGGGCCGGCGGCCCAGTGGACGGCGGTGGTGCGGGCGAGTATCTTAGAGATGGAGGTGGTTTCGATCCAGGTTGCAATGATCCCGGCTTCGGCGAATACGGACTAGTCTGCGGGGGGCCAGAAGAAGTAGCTGGCGCTGATAAACCAGCGTAGGGATCAATACGTCCAGGCGTTTGAAGTTGAAATTGGGCAAACTGGTCATTTGATCGTTGCGCACTGGGAGGAGCCGCTACTTGTGGGGGCGCGAAAAGCCCGTGCGACGGGACCGACGATTGAGCGGATGCCGGCTGTGGGGTGTATCTTCCGCGTGTAGAGGGGCGAGACCTTGACGTAACAGGGAGCTCCTCGAAAAAGTTGCTTGAGGCAGTGGAAGGCTTCGATGCTGGTGGCGGGCTTGTCGTTGTGGCCATCTGGCTAGGAACTGGAGGAGGAGCAAATGATCCGGAACTCGTAGGTTGCGTGCCGGACATGCTACTGCTGCGGGGGGGCGGTTGCATCCGGGGCGCAGGATGCGTAGATGAACGGTGAATTGGGGCGCGTTTTGGACGGGCTATATCTTCAGGCAAATCGTAAGGGGATTTGTAGCCGGCTTTAGGCTGGTTAACAAAACTTTCGGGCTTCTGGCTCTGGTCGGCTGGAGTCTGCTGTGTCGGAAGCGACGCACCCGTTGGGGCGACAAAGGTGCCTTGCATATATCCAGGGGCTGGAAGGCCCTGTACAAGGTCGGACGATGATGGTTGATGAGGGGTGTATGGGTTAACTTGGGGCTTTGCTGTTGCCATGCCATGTGGTCCGGCATGGAATTGCTGTGCTGTAGCTGACTGCTGGTACTGAGGGGTATAATCGGGGGTACCGACAACGGCATGCCCATTCTGAGGAGTTTGCTCAGACACTTCAAAAGAAGGCTCCAAATCCTCATCGTCCACGAGAAGATCATCATCACCGAGCTCTGCTGCCCATCTTTCTGCCAGATCCTCTTCGGTTACCGGTCCCTCAGTCACACTTGGTTGGGCTTGAGTGTTGTCAGAAGATGCGGATGGCTCTGGAGCAATCGTAGATTGTAGACCTTGCGAGTCCTGATCGACAAGTAGAGAAGTTAGGACTTGATCAGTTGACTTGCGGTGGAGGGCAGGGAGGCTCTGTGGGCCAGGACCCTTAGACGTTGTAGGCGGCGAACTAAAGAATCCAGTATCATCCTCAGCCTCATCTGCTGCAAAAATCGCATCTATAGAAACCGTCTGTCTGTGGCCTTCCGAGGCAAACGACTCTGAATTATCCATAAGTGGCACCCCTTCTTCAAATCTTGACTCAGCCTCTAGCGGAGTGTAAATGGGCTTTGTCTGCGTGCGAAGCTGGTTGAAAAAACCATCCTCCTCATCCTCACCACTACCGCTCCATGGTAAGGTGGCCTTCTCCCCTTCAGTACCATTGTGCATGTTCACATCCGCAGGCTGTTCTGGGTGTGGGATCGCATGCTCTGTGGGAGGCGCCTCAGTCACATCATCAGGAGCGTAGACTTGACCGTCCGTTATATTCCTCGAGACATCAACATCCGGAAACGAGTTCGTCCGGTCCATCACGTCCGGCCGTTGGAGCAGGTCTGAGAAAGGTTGCGTGGTTTCCGAAGAGGGGGCAAACTCGTCGCCATCATCCCACTTGAACTCGTCTATAGCCCCAACCGGTTCGTTAGCATCTTGCTGGCCCTGCCCCGGTTGCTCTGCGGAATTTTCGGTAAGCATAGCAGCATGAGCTGATGACTCCTGTGCGAACCCCAGATGTGCCTCCTGGTGTACGGGTATTGACGGCGCACTCTCTATCGCTACCGGAAGACTATCGACGCTCTCATCTTGGGTCTGCGGAAGGTCAGAAGATACTGGCTCTGGGGAAGATGCGGTTTCTGAGTTCACGGGGTTCGAAGACTCGGGCGCGCCAGCCGGAAAGACGGATTCGGGAGCAGACGTGGATTCCTGCGTAGGAACGGACGATTCGAAAGTGAATTCGAGTTTTTCCTGTTGCGGACTTCTATCCGGCCTGAGTGCGGGATTCCATGATACTGGAGGTGGTGCGCCAGCGATATAATGACTGGAGTGGCTCATTATGTTCTCCTGTGCCGCCGCCATCGAATCGGAGAACCTCGAGTCAAACGCGATTCTGAACACCTGTCAACAGAAACCCCGGATATAAGACAGTAGAAGTAACACGGTACCTGGCCGCGCAACACACGTGTCCAGCAATCGAACAGAATAATCCAGTGTTAACAGTAATCAGATTGGACACGAAACACAGGCAATCATGATCACGGTCTGGCTGTCTGTCGCGTCGTCTGGATGGCAAAGGGGATCAGCGCCGTCTGAGGCTTTGAGTTGCAAGTCCGCGCCAAGCCTTTCGACAGGCCGGCCGACCCGGATCAACTGCGGGCCGAAGTAGCCAAGTAAGCCTTTGGGAGGCAAGCACGGCCGGTTGGTTTGAGTTTAGCGCGTCTTGGCAGAACCACTTTCCCCATGGAGTTAGTTAACGTATTTCACCACTTTCTCGGACACACCACATCCTCGGACACCCACTCACGTGATATAAAACTCTATTTAGTTACCCCTAGAGAACTAATTGACTTGCTTGGCTTCACCGTACGGCTACTAGTCCTAGACACCAACGTAGAGGTGCAAGCCT
>PDNA01000112.1:0-103978 GCA_002573605.1 Polytolypa hystricis UAMH7299 | reverse complement strand
TCAGCTGCTAGGAGCTTTCGTCTTTTTGAATCGGCAGTATTTTTCTTCGTACGACCAAGAAGATAATCATTTAGGCTGGAAAGAGGAACATTATATAGGCTGGCAGCTTTCCGCTGGCTTAGCTTCTGATTTTCAATAGCTAAAGCAGCTAAAACAAGTTGATTTGCACTCATAATTGCTGAATATATGCTGAACAGATGAATATACAGAGGTTGAAGCTGTATTATTTTGATTGGTTCTTACTAACTGGGCTATATCACGTGAGTGGGTGTCCGAGGATGTGGTGTGTCCGAGAAAGTGGTGAAATACGTTAATTAAAAATTGAAAAAGGGATAATGCCACAGCATTTTGACTTAGTCAGCTAAAGAGACGCCCAGTGAAGAAGCTCCCCGGTCTGGCCCTACTACCTTTCCCCCCCTGTGCGCACGGGGACGGCGGCGTTCGTCAATTTCTATTGGCGGGTGAGAGCCAATTTATTCGAGATAATGTGTATTTTTTATTTTCTAGGGGGTTTCTAGTCAACTTATCTACATTATATGGTATTTGCTAGGTGAATTTATAACTCTCATGGAGGCAGTAGGGGCAGAATGAGGAAATCCCTCGAGTTCACTATCTACCTATACTTACATCCTACCGCTGGGCCCATCCGTGCTGTGGTTATATCCACATATATTTCCTAATTAAGTATAGTATGTTATTTACATAATTGAAATGCTGTGGTATTAGCTGTAACTTGCTGTAGCTATATATTTTGCCGAGAGCTTGTATCCTCGCGTGCCGTCATCGCAGTGGGGGGCCTAGAGATCAAAGGTCGTCGACAGGACTTTGAATCCAAGACTTTTGTTTCTAACCCCGAAGCAACTAACTCACTTTGCAATGACTTGGTGACCGCCAAAAGCGGCCCTCGATATGGGAATTCCGATGGACGACATTCATACTCCCACCGTGGCCTCTGGCCCCACGTCCACCCCCGCGCGGCAAAGTCGAGCTACATCGTCCGTCTCTTTGCATGAGCTTTTTGCTGAAAAGGATCGTTTGGAAGCTGAGTTGAAGGCTCTTGGAGCTGTTCTTGAATCTGTGAGCTTGTTAACACCCTTTCCTTTGGAAGTTATCTCTTGGTGTTAAACAGCCTGTCTTGTGGAGTGTACCTAGTAGCTAATCTGCCTTGTCCGCTCTCCGGCTATAGCATGGCGTGCATATGTCAACATCCCTAACTACGTTCGATGGATATCCGAGAGACGATATCGATGTACCACAGAGTACGTTCCACTCCATACCACACGTTCCTGTTTAGTACGAAGAACTAATGAAGTGCGTTTGTTGCATGCAGTCCGAACCACCAGAGCGCGGATCATTCACCTACGAAATGACTACAAGAACCTGATGAAGAAGGTGGAGCAGGGTATACATGCCCACTTTGCGAGCCTGGAGAGCGCGACGAACGGCCAGGAGGGTGATTTCCCACGTCCATTCGTTCAGCAGGATGTGCCCGCAGAACTTCTGGAAGGCGCAGCTACCACCCCATCCGGCCTCGTGGAAACGCCCTTTGCTAGAGTTAATTCTGTGGCTGCGGGAAGCCCAGCAGCAGAAGCAGGCATGAAAGTTGGAGACAAGGTTCGCAGCTTTGGTATCGTGAATTGGATGAACCATGAGAATCTGCGTAAGATTGCAGAGTTCGTCGCCACCAGGCAAGACGTAAGTTCTTCTTTATCACTCTCCTCTCCCACGCCTTCGCAGAATACGAGGGTCCTAACCTTTGGTTACTACAGCAACCCATACCAGTGAAGGTACTGAGGAAGAATGAGGGTGGAGAGGGAGAAACTGAACTGATCTTGCTGCTTACCCCTCGTCAAAACTGGGGCGGGCGTGGCTCACTGGGGTGCCATCTTGTCGTACTGTAGCGCGATATCCACTTCATTGGCACAGTGTTTTGGACGGCGTTCTGGGATTCTGATCGAGCATGATTACGATGTATCTCGGTGGTTAGATCTGAAGGCATCGGTGTTACATAGGATGGGCTAGTATGTACCATGTGCTTGACATGCTAAATCGCGAAAGAAGAGTATTTCCCAATAATGACTGGATGCCATGCATATAGTTGAAATATCTGCTATACGATTTTATATATCTACTCGTAGCAGGGTTCTATATAGGGAAAGCAGGTACCTACAGTCACTCGTCGCGGTGAGAAAACCCAAGTGAACAAAAAAGAAAATCGCAAAACAGCACCATCAGGCAGAAGAACTGAGCTGCTTAATTAACTACTCGTGACAGAGGCGTGTATCTGCCTATTTCTGCCTACTTCCGTCTCCTCTGCTGCCCAATCCCCTTCACTTTCTGGCGTCTTCCCTCCCTCACAAACGTAGCTGAGGCAAAAGGCGATCACGTGACCCCTCTTGTTTGTTGTCACCGACTATTGCAGTTTAGCCTCCCTCAGCGCTTTATCTCACTGTCTCTCTTTCTCGCGGATAAATTTCAATCAACATCATCATCTCCTCCACAAAAATATTGCCTGCCCTCCCTTCTGTCACGAACCCCCATCTCCAGGTTAATCCAGCATCTGCGCATTCCTGGCATCTCCTATCTAGACATCTCTTTTGTCTTGGGTTTTCTGCTCATTTTCCTTTTCCTGCGTGATAAATATTGATTTTCTCTTCACAATCCACCATGGCTGAAGCCCCTGCGCAGACCCCACCAACCTTCAAGCTCGTGCTTGTTGGCGATGGCGGTACAGGCAAGGTAAGAACTCATCGATGTTATCGCGCGTATCCTGCCATTCTAGAGCCCATCTTAAACGCTTTTCTCCAACTGGGCGGTGATGATGTCTTGGCGAAGCCGTCATGGAGAAAAAAAAAAGCCCCCCGCTATACCCCTCCTGCAAAATATTCGGCTCTAACAGTATCACTTCGCTTATCCGGACTGGCTTGCTAACAACAACGGGCGATGAAATAATAGACCACCTTCGTCAAGCGCCATCTCACTGGTGAATTCGAGAAGAAGTACATTGCAACACTTGGTGTAGAGGTCCACCCTCTCGGTTTTACTACAGTATGCTAACCACTTATTCCCTGGCCTCCTCCCCCCTGTCCACCACAACAACAACAACCCCAACGAGGTCCCATCCACCGTCTCCTCGCAGCTCCTAACGAAATAAACAGAATCTTGGTCAAATCCAATTCGATGTGTGGGATACCGCCGGTCAAGAGAAGTTCGGTGGTCTCAGAGATGGTTACTACATCAACGGCCAGTGCGGTATCATCATGTTCGACGTGACTTCCCGCATTACCTATAAGAACGTTCCCTCCTGGCACCGTAAGTCTTTATTGCTATATTCTAACGACACTTCCGTGGATGACTGATGCTTATTCGTTGGGCCCCCGCTAGGTGACCTCGTCCGCGTCTGCGAAAACATCCCCATCGTCCTCTGTGGCAACAAGGTTGATGTCAAGGAGCGCAAGGTGAAGGCCAAGGCCATCACTTTCCACCGCAAGAAGAACCTCCAGTACTACGATATTTCTGCCAAGTCGAACTACAACTTCGAGAAGCCTTTCTTGTGGTTGGCCAGAAAGCTCGTCGGCAACCAGTCTTTGGTAAGCCTAACTTCCTCCTCCCCTCCTCCTGTCCCCCCTATGTACAAAGAGAGAGAAAAATCGCTGTCCAACCCATCATTCTAACAATCGATCTCTTCTCTACAGGATTTCGTCGCTGCTCCTGCCCTTGCACCACCCGAGGTTGAGGTCAACCAAGAGCTGCTCGCGCAGTACCAGCAAGAAATGGCTGATGCCGCCCAGCTGCCTTTGCCCGACGAAAACGATGATGACCTGTAAATTCTCCTTTTTACAAGGTGCTATTAATTGGTTTTCTTTGGTCTTTGAAAGGAAAGAGGGAAAATGGAATGAGAGTGGTTACGAGAAATTTGGAACTTTGCTCATTTTTCCTCCCCTTTATTTTATTTGCGATGTTTTTCTAAACAACGAAATGGCATGTCAAAAAATACACACCCTTACAACAACGTCTAAAAAAAAAAGGGCGACAGATATCTATGGAGTAATGACAATCAATAAGAGCTGCTTTTTTTTATTTCATTTTGAAAGAGATATGACAAAAGAGAGGCAGACAAAGGAATTGGGTTTGACTTTGGGTGTTTGGTGCCTTTTATTAGGGAGGAAAACTCAATTTCACTGAGTGGTAATAGCTATGGCTACGGCGCTTTTCTTGTTTGTTTCTTTTGATATCATAGGAAAAGGTCAGCATATAATGACACAGAATAACTCTTTTACCAAGGTTAGACGTTTTTGATTTTACTTTCTTTTCTCTTCTTTTCTTCCCTTCTTCTACCCTTCTGGGTTTTTTTTTTTTTTTTTGCCTCAAGCTACCGAGACGATATACCAGAGTCACATTACTGGGAAGGAAAGGCATTATCAATGGGCTACTATCTGTCTACTGCACCTTCAATTTCACTAAGGATAAGATGAGGATAAACTAGCCCATGAAAAGTATGTATTTATGCGTTACTTATTCTCTCTTCTCCGCCTCTCCTGAAGTGTAGGTGAGCAAGGGGTAGATGGAACTTAAATCCAAAAATAAACTTCTGCACCTTCTCAGGGCATGTTAGGACGAACTTGCGATTGCTTACTTACTACAGCAGTCGCCCTGTAAACGTGGGTGGATTACATTTTTTGAGGGGGGGATAAAAGAAATTAACAGAGTTTATCGAAGCGAAAACCCTCAAGGCAGTTGCTAGGGGGAGGTTTTGGATGCATATTTCATCTATATTTATCTCTCAAATTCGATTACCTACCTAGGTGCGTAGCCAGGTTCGACTTTCTAGGTAGAGAGCTCTTCTATGTCGAACTCTCCTCTCTAGTCAGGCTGGCTTCTAGATAAAATCGCTCGTCTACATGAATCTCTGTAATCAGGCCGAACCTATCAATCAAGGCTCCTTCACAGTGTTATTTCATGCAAATCCCCTAGGGGAGATGTGAGTTTTCTCCATACAAGTTTCTTCTTTGAATTTCCCCTCATAGTTAGACCTGGTTTGCTAGGTAGAAGCGCTCTTGCACTCCTTCCACATGAAATTCCTCTAGCCAAGCCGGGACAGCTGGGCAAAGACCTAACTTCTATCAGTGAATGGCATGCTTGGAATTTTACATGAAAGCATTTAGAAAAGTAATATTATTGATAGTACTCATAGTAAGCCAAAAAGAAAAAAAGAAAAAAAAAGGCTACATGACTCAGGTTCATCATCATCATCACAATTTCTTCTCTTTTGACAACAGCGCATCCACATCAATAAAAAACCGCTTCAACACATCATCCATACCGTCTTTCCTAATCTCATACACCCCTGTAGGAAGGATATAATACGTGACGCACTCCACATCATCCTGCCTGACCAACCAACAAGCGATGAGAAACCCTGCGACTTCCCAAGCTACACGGGCAGCAATATCCGGAAAGACTTCTTGTCCGATGCCCAGGTGGCATTGCTGCTTTTCAAATGAGTCTTCATAATCCTCGCGCCAGGTGAAGTAGAACGGCGTTAAAGCCGGATAACGCTCCTCGATTATGCCGTCATCAACCTCGAATTCGTCAGATGTGGTGCGCAGCGACAGTGTGTCGTACCAAAGGAAGGACGTCTGCCAGTCTAGGAAAAGTCGACATTGATATCCTGGAGAAGCTCCTGATATACCCGTCTTTTCCAAACTCTCATCTTTGGAGGGTGGTAAGGCTTTCTCATCATGAATGGTGATCGTGCCATTGCCGTCGGTTTTGTTATGTAGTTTCAGCTGGAGACTGTAGCCTATTTGGAGTAACACAGAGGGCTTGTCGCTCTTTGGTGCTCCTACAGTCGGGCCTTCAAATATTCTCGACCCCACCCACGTGATACTGGATCTGCATCGCTGGGTCGCTGACTTCAAATGATTTATTAACGCAGAGATATGAGCAGTGATAACGGCGAGGATCGAACGAGGACTAGTAGTTTCACGGTTGGATGGACGTGGGCGATGAGAACGGTCATGGTTTGCATTCAGTCCTTGCGTCGAAAGCAAAGACTCAGATAATGTCATCGACTAGTAATGCCGAACAAAGATCTCCATTGGTCGCAACGGGTTTGCCATGGCTAGGAATACTCAAAGAGAGATGCTAGTAGAGAAGTTGAATATGTAGACTGCAGCTCAAGCACTGACAAGCAGGAGAGGTTGCTTTGCCGCGTCATATCATTTTTGGATCGGGAGCCAAAGCGAGCCACGTGGACAGATTATATAATCGACTGGTGCAAGGTTGTATGGTGGTACAATTATTCACCAGAGCTCATTGCCAGACAAATGCACTTCTAGGAGTTAGATGGCTGCTTTTGATGGATATATCCTTTGAGTGAGCAGTTGACAGCATTTACTACGTAGTATCATTGTTTGGGCGTTCTGAACCAGTATTAGAGTTTGTGCTAGTCGGCAAAAATAGTGGGTACATAAGAGAGTGGGTCCCTCCCTATCTTAATCGTCATATTCTGATATCTGCTAACTATAAAGGGTTGTCCTTCCCTAGACCATAACGAGATGGACGCCGTCGCCTCTCAAATTAATGCTCTGGATATTCAAGAGGAACGGAAGGAGCTTATAATAACAGCGATAAGCCAGGGTGACAAAATTTCTGCTGACCGGGTCTTCAGGATCTGGAGGATCTGTGATGGACTCTCGATACCTGGTCTAGAACAACGGATTGTATGGGTTGAAGATAATTTGAACTCCGCGGGATACCAGCATATGCTATAGCACGCACATGAGTTCTTAAAGCTTGGAATCTCTGAGAAGCAGCTTGCTGAACTCACAGAAGTAGCAACAACCGTAGGATATCAGGACGACAAGCCACGGAAATCACTTAGTCGGCCTATCTTCGCTCTTTCGTTTTACGGCAAGCTGCTGGCTGTTGCAATCACAGTTGCATCCAATGGCTTTGTTGTTGGTATGAACCGAAGCTCTTTGGATAAATTCTGTAAGAGAACTGGTGTCAACGTGGAAGAACTTGCAGATCTAGCATCCTGGCCTGATGTGAAAAAGTAAGTTCTCTGTACGGAGTTATCTAGAAACATAGATGGCTCTGGAAAACTCCACTTTGAAGATTTACTCAAACATCCAGCGTAGTTGGGCATGCTGTACAACCATCGAAAGTATAACCGAGGCATTCTTTGTATTAACTACTCCTGCCGACATAGGTGTTGTGAAAAGTGTTCTCACATCTAGTGAAATACCGGGACGAGTAAGTCAACACTGGTTGGTACCTACGGTACTTTCACGGATTCAGCTTATGAATTCCGATCAAGGACTCGGAGTGAGCCCGCTTTTGCCTTGTCGGGAATATCCCTTGTGTGACATCATCAACTCTTTCTTGGTGTGTATGTTGGAAAATTATGAAGTTGGTGCAATTAAGGCCATTTTCCTTTCTGTTGCTGCACAAGGGTTTTCCTCCAGATTCCATTGGTTTGGGTGTACTTATGATAATATTTCTGGTTGACTTACTTGAGCGCTAGTTCTTCTGCACAAGAGCTGGTCACAAATTAAAAACTATATAATATCTCTGAGGCAGATGCATTATTGCCTCTAGATAGCCTTCAATGATCTTCTCTATTTTTCTCATGTCAGGGTTGGAGTCACGAGTAAGCGAGTGGATGTCTGGAGGCAGCCAGTATTAGGATATTGAAGATGCCTGCTTGCTTGCTTCAATTTAATATCCAACCCAGCTGCTATTTGCAACTATCTTACTTTGTGGTATGCCTTGAAAAAAGCAGCTTCATGTGCTACTTCAACAGCTTCCCTGGTTCCATTCCTAGCTCCCAGATCTTCTGTTCCTCTATTTGCTTGCCAGCTGTTTGTTCTTTTCCATCAAGGCAGAAAATGCCCAGACAGTAATGGTGAGGGGGGATTAAACCAACACAGCTGATTTCAAGGTTCCTATATCATATCAAGCTCGCCATAAGTTATCAGTTACATGAGAATGATCACAAACTGCACATGCCAGGATATCCAATAGTGTTGGAATATGGGGATCAAGTAGCTCCAATGCAAATCTCACAGGCAAGTCTATATATATCCAGGATGCATCTAGTTTAAACATGAGTATCTAGTTATATGTATTCAGCATTCAAATCAATGAGCATTGCTTGTTTTTTTATATATCATGGAAAGTGGTGTAAAACAAGGCAGGTGGGAGGGAAGGCCTAGAAGAGTGAGAGTGGAAAACAGTAAAAGAGAAATGGAAAGGAAATTTCTTGGACAGTCAGGAGTAATATAAGTAGAGGATGTATAATCTGTAGACATTAAAAACAATAGAGCAAAGAGAAACACAGATGCCACCCAAGCAGAAAACAATTGATTGCCATGAAAGAAAACTGCTGTGTATGATATAAGTGTATGGGAAAGGGCAAGCAGAATCAGAATGGGGGATTTTTTCTACCACATAAGCTGCAATTCAGTGATTTTGTACCTTTGATTGTGCAAATGAACAACAAGAACAGTACAAACATAATCCATCTAAATCAACCAGCAGTATTATTGCTCGAAATAGAAATGCTTGTTATGGCATGAACATGTAAAGGGATATGACAGCAACCAGTAGAGGGGAGGCTGGCAGAAGAGGCACAAAAGGTTCAATCCCAACCAGTTGTAGTTGGCATATTCACTACTTCTTCAGAGCAAGATGCAGACCTAAGCACACAATCCACCCAGACCAACCAGCTTAAATACAGACATTCGAAAGTTGGAAATAAGCAAAGGGAACAATTTCATCACAGAGCACTATCGTACTCCTGTATCACCCGAGAGAAAAAAGAGAAGAAAAGGAAAAAAGAAGCCAGAGAAAAGGAGCGGGTGAAGGCCAGACCACGAACTTGCGACAGACAGGGAAATATAAAACGCACATAATAAACCGACGAAAAGCCAGGAGAAAACTTGTGTATCTTCGAATCCGGACGCCGGGTTGAGTATAACAACTTGCCACGGCAAAAATGTCGACACGGAAAATATAACGCCCAACACCGGAGGTCACATAGAGGGCAATGGCACTCGAATGAGACATAAACCGGTTACTTTCGAGCATTGACTTAGAGAAGCGTGGCATAAGCAATCTCCAGTACATAGAAAGCAAGGTGACAATGAAACAGGATAACTGGGGATGGAAACGTAGATTAAGGTTGACGGCTGCAGTTGGGTCGCCGGCCTTTGAGAGGAGCTTGTCTCAGCAAGTAAGCGCAGCAGAACCCGAGACTTGGGCACAACAGAATGATAGAAAAAGGAGAAAAAAATGAAGAGACCAACATCGTCTAATTGATGGTTCTTTGAGAACAGAGACAGCAGCCCTGCTGCTAGTACCCAGCTTTTCAACACATGCAAAAAAGACCAGACTACCTAGGCCCAACACCCTACAACGAACAAGTTAGTAGCCGTTTATTAGGATTAGCCAAACAAGGATCAAACTTACAAAGAGGTAGGCAAGCTCCCTTGTCCCCAGTCGACCAATGTTGCGACTGGCTCCTTCATCCAGAGCGCCTTCAATCAATTCTCTCTTCTTGTCCTGCAACTCCAGAATACGGTCCTCGACTGTATTTTCCACGAGGATGCGGTGAACTATCACAGGGCGCATCTGGCCAATGCGGTGGGCGCGGTCAATGGCTTGCTCCTCGATGTATGGATTCCAGAACGGATCGAAGATAATGACACGAGAAGCTGCAGTTAGGTTCAGCCCCGCATTTCCAGCCTTAAGAGAAACGAGCATGATCTTGCAGTTCGGGTTGTCGGAGAATTCGATGACAGCCTCGTTACGCTGTACTGGTTTCATGCTACCATCGTACCTACGATATCCCCAACCTTCCTTCACAATAGGAACTTCAAGGAGATCCAACAGAGAGGTGAACTGGCTGAAGATGATGGTCTTCTCTCCGTGGCCTTGCATTTGGATGTCATGCAGGACCTCCATGGTTTTATCAATTTTTGCGCTGGTGATCCAATTCTTCGCGAGGTGTTTCAGATACTTTTGCTTTGCTTTGGCGTTCTTGAGAGAATCCTTCTTCAGGTCAGCCAAAGTTCTTTTCTTGTCACGGTGGGCTTTTCCTTTGCCCTTTCGATCTTTTCTCTTGCTCTTCTTTGGCCTAGACGGGGCATTTGGATCTTCGTCATCGTCAACAATAAAGTTTCTGATGTCGCCGTCGCCATTGTCGTCATCATCCTCGCTATCGCTGTCGCTGCTTTCATCGACTTCATCTTCACCCGCCTTGGGTGGCTGCTCCTCATTGCCCGCATCATCGCCAGTCTCCTCGGGACAGAAGACCTTTTTAAACGAGACATTATCAGTGATCTTCTTGGGGTCAATGCGGGTACGGCAGTTAGGGCACTTGGGGAAAGAATTTGGATTATCTTCACCCATAGCCACCAGTTGAGAAGGATCAGAGACTCTTGCCCAACACTCTGCGCAAATGCAGTGACCGCAAGGAAAGAAAATGATCGCGTTTTCAACGGCGTCGATACAGACGGGACATTCTGAAGCTTCGTTTTC
The DNA here is from genome assembly GCA_002573605.1 of Polytolypa hystricis UAMH7299. Lineage (NCBI taxonomy): Eukaryota > Fungi > Ascomycota > Eurotiomycetes > Onygenales > Polytolypa > Polytolypa hystricis. The sequence continues at coordinate 93,430 of PDNA01000112.1, read as the reverse complement.
CCGAAGTCGCATAACCACGCCAGACTCAAGAAGCTTCGCGTTCGCCATCAAATCTATCTCACTTGTGTTCGCATTCGTTTCTACCCCAAAATCCTTGATCAGGTGAGGATGGCAACAGCATTGGCGTAACCTCAGAAGCAACACCAGCACGTTCGAATAGTTGCGCCCCACCGTACCAGCTTTTAGGTATCTGTTGAACTGAAGTTGGATTTTTCCTTCCAGAGCTGAATAGAATTCTTTTTCGTCTTCACTGAAAACGGCATGGACCTTTTCTGTTGTTCTTGGTGGTAGTTGCAAAATAGGCTTCCCGTCGATTTTGGACGTTTTCATCCGGCGGAGCAAGATTGCTTTCAACAAGGCCTGCAATTGCCCCATCGCCCGTTCTTGTACGCCTTTATCGTAGTTTTTCAATGGTCGTGAGAAGGTCTAGGAGGCGGTAAATAAGCATCAAATTCTCAAACGATAGAGATGTATCCATTTTAGTTTAGATCACTTACCGCACTAAAACGCTCAGAACTGTTGTAAGGCCCGATTCGCAGAAAGCAGATCAGAGAAAAGAGCTCGTCTACATTGTTCATCATCGGAGTTCCGCTCATACACCACCTATGAGTTGACTTGATGACAAAGCAAGCGCGAGCAGATCTAGTACTTTTGTTCTTGATGCATTGGGCTTCGTCGAGGATGACACGATACCACTTGGAGTTATCACCAAGGATAGGCAATTGGAACGCATCTGCAGAGAGATTCCGATACGTCTGGGGATTCTTACGTCTCATCTCATCAGCCTTTTCCCATCGCTTATGCTCTGACGCAAGGGTTCCGAAAGTGGTCAACACAACGTCGTGCTTCTTCAAAGTATTGAAGGTCGCTCCTCGCTTCTCCCCATGTAGAACGAATACCGATAGCTGATGCCTGCCGGGTTTCAGCTTCTTTTCGATCTCTCTCTTCCACTGCTGTATAAGAGCCACGGGCGCAATGATTAGAGTAGTTTTCCGTTCCGGATCAGACGACGGACGAGTAACCATGAGTGCCAGGGCTTGTATCGTTTTTCCAAGGCCCATGTCATCAGCCAATATGCCTCCTTTATTCGAACCTTCCTCCATCGACTTCATCCATGCTAATCCCAGCTTTTGATGCTCAAGCAGCGGGTATTGCATAGCTTCTGGGGTGCCTTCGCGGTTGCTGTCCAAATCCTGGTCAGGGCGAATGTTCTCCAAAAGCTTCTTGAGCTCATCGTTGGTTTCCTGTGGATCCCTTGTTTCATAGAGATCCAGTTTAGAATCGTAATTGGAGCTACTGAGCACCTATTAGTCCACATATCCATGCTTAAGCTAGATAAGAATAACGCAAAGGGTGCTTACCCGATGTTGGTATACGGTAAAGGGAAAGGAGGCCCCAAGGCAGATGTAGCTCGCGACATTGCATCCATGGTGAACGATCCGGGCATATTGGACGGTAACCCAGCAGAAAGCAGGTCAAATGCAAGATGAGAAGATGTATTTAGCGCTGGGTTGGTTGAACCATAGCCATAGCCATAGCTATATCCCGAAGTTTGAGCAGGAAAATTGCACTGAGTGAACGAACCATACCTCATCGGATTCTGTAAAGATACCTGCCCAAGGCGGTTGTTATTCCATGCAGTATTGTGCCGATGAATGAAGGGATCACCGGCAAGCTCTTCGACGTCGCTATCACTACTAAGATCGATATAAGATTTAGGCTTAGGCGGAGCTGGTTCTGGCGGAGCAGGGCGTCTATGGGACAGCGTGCCAGACGGACCCGCTGAAAAGATGGTCTGCGCTAGGGGGGATCTCATTGCCGGTTTCAGTGGCGGAAGCATCGATGTCGATTGTGAACTTGGCTGGTTCCATGCCGCGTGGCCGAGAGATGACGGCTCACTGTAACCCTGATTGAATGACTCCTGTAAGCTGCGCGCAAACTCCGCGTCTCGACGTTCTTGTTCCCTTTTTTCTTTCAACCATGTCTCAGCCGCCTTGTGCTCCTCCTCAAGATCATGCAAATCATCACTATCGGGCAGGCCTAGGAGCTCTTGGATATCTAGGTCCGGTAAGAGATTGTTAGATGCGCCGTTCTCTAGGGCTCTCGGTGTGGGTGTGGTTTTTCTAGATTTTGGCTCACGGAAGAGACGTGTAGATGAGGTATGGTCCGCATCCAGCGCCCGCTTACGAGTTGGCAATGGGTGTAGAAACCCAGAGGCACCCGCGGGCGAGCCAGAACTACCAGAGGAACGTGAGGAACGAGATGGTCCGGCAGATATCGACAAGTCAGAATCACTCCAGTTTGGTATTGGAAGAGTTCTGGCGGGTTCGATGCGCGGTAAAGTCGCATTGGTGACATCACGGTCGTCGAAACTCAGTTCTGGGCGGGATTTTTCGGTTGGGGTCACTGGAAGACTCGAATAATGGGAGCTCGATAAGCCATCGTCAAAGTCGAGGAGATGCCTCTGAATCTCGTGTAGATCGTTTTCTGACTGATTATCCGCGATCGGTAGATAGCTCTGGGCGAGTGCTTGTTGTAGATCCAGGTCGTTCTCGTCGATGCCAGGGTTGAATGGCGGTAGTGCAGCCATAGTTGTGGAGAGGACACCGGGAACAATGAACACTAGGGAGTGTAGTGTTTATTCGACCATGTCCTGTTAATCGAGTCACATCTATCAGTCTGCTTTCTGTTTGTTTGGTCAGAAATGAACAATCCAACATACAGGGCTACTGGGTGGGTGACTGCATGCGACCCTCATCTGTCAAATGTTAAGTGCTTGGATGATGGTGCAGTTGGAGGTTCGGTTTGTGGGATGAGAAAAGAAAGATGTAGAAGCCGCAAGAGACGAGAAATAAGAGAGTGTGTGGGTGCCTTGTGGTAGGCGAGGTGGTGGGTTGGAGGTGGGAGTGGGAGGGTGGAAAAGCGAGGTTCTCCCAACAGACTCGACAGCTCTTTGAGCCTCAACGTGGAAAGTATCAGAGACGGGATCCGGGTGTTTGCACATTATGTATTCACTGGATTCAGCCCAACAGGCTGCAGCCGCCTCCAAGTCAATATGCAGTGCAAGTGTCCCTTTGTGTTCCTTTACTGAGTACATAATTCTGATAGCTACCATTATTATTCAATTCTACTATGATACTGTATCTAGGTTCCGCAAGTGCTAAGATCGAGGCTATGCGCACCCCTGTCCACCTGAGCCTTATTGCACTCCCGACACTCTGTAGCCTGAATTGCCAAATATTGATATATAAACATCGAAGGGTGATACGTACCCTGCTTTACGTACACAGGATTGCCCCGAAAGCCACGAAATGTTTGCTCATGCTGAACGCGATGAAATCTTTTCCGGCGTGTGTGCACCATGCGAACGTGTGGCGTAAAAAATTAAACGCGCTTTTCGCGCTTAATACCAGTCACGTGGTTGGTGGTTTTAAACGCGATCGCGCAGATAAGTTAGGCTGCTCCTATTGGATGGACAGAAGACGACCTGGAGTGCAAGATCCATCATCATCACACTCATGATGCGGTTCGCCATATATCCATGGAAACTTATTGCGGATACTGTTCCAGCAATGGTTTGTTCCAGAATGCTCCGCTCAGTATACACATGCACTCCAAAGCTCTGCATCCAGACAACGGTGCCAGGCCCGCAGTTAATTAACCCCATGTTCCCTACCACTGCCCCGTCCCCGCCCCGAAGTCCCGCGCAGTCTCAATACTCTTGCCTGAGAGCTCCGTGCTTCTTTTGGAAAATTGCTCTAGAAATCCAGGTCGCTTATCAATACCCCGGGGCTCCGTAGATGGGAGTATGTGTCTCGAACCGACTACACCGAGAGTTCTCCACCTGCAGATCCTCACCCTGGTTTCTTTCCACCAATGAAACTGATCTCTACCTGTCTTGATGTCATTCAAAAGTTGAATGCAACATTGTTTACACGCAGGGGTTGACTTCTTTGTGTGCGGGGTTTGCTGATATTTTGCCTATTTTATGTCAAAGCTACCGCTCGTCGTAGAAATGGCTAACCACAAGTTATACACGTCGCAAAATGGAGCTGCTCAAGAGCTGGGTTCGTGTTTGGGCCCTTTTCACAATTGTTGTCGCATTGGTAGGAAACGCAATTGCGCAAGATGTGACCGAATATCCTCTTCATGACAATGGCCTCAACAAGGTAGATGCTCCATCTCTAGCAGGGCGTTAGTCGTCTCTTCCTAACTCAATCGTAGGTCGTTCAATGGGACCATTACAGTTTCAAGGTAAACGGCCAGAGACTCTTCGTCTTCTCCGGCGAACTACACTACTGGAGAATACCAGTCCCCGAGGTCTGGGAGGATTTGCTCGAGAAGATCAAAGCAGCTGGCTTTACTGCGTTTGCAACCTACTCGCACTGGGGTTACCATAGTCCCAACCCATCGACTCTCGACTTTGAGAGTGGAGCGCATGACTTCACTCCCCTATTGAAGATTGCTAAGAAGGTAGGTCTGTACGCTATCATCCGTCCGGGCCCATACGTCAATGCCGAAGCCAACGCAGGAGGCTTCCCTAACTGGTTGGTCACCGGCGAATATGGCACCTTACGCAACAATGACTCTCGCTATACCGATGCATGGACGCCCTTCTTCTCAAAGTACTCTGAGATAGTTAGCAATCATCTGGTTACAAATGATGGCACCACGTTTATGTACCAGATCGAAAATGAATATGGAGAACAGTGGGTTGGGTCGCCGACAGACAAAGTCCCCAACCCGACTGCTGCAGCATACATGGAGCTGCTGCAGGAGAATGCGCGAGACAATGGCATTGACGTGCCCTTACTTGCGAACGATCCTAACATGTACGTGCGGTCGTGGTCGAAGGACTACTCTGATGCTAGAGGCAATGTGGATGTATATGGCGTGGACAGCTATCCATCCGTAGGTTCCACTTTCAGCACAGGTGAAAATTTCAAGAGATTGTCAGCTAACTTATATGCACAGTGCTGGAGCTGCAACCTCGATGAATGCACAGGGACTAATGGCGAATACGTTGCGTACAAAGTAATGAACTACTACGACCATTTCGAGCAGGTATCGCCAACCCAACCGGAATTTTTGCCGGAGTTTCAGGGAGGGTCCTATAACCCCTGGGGCGGCCCAGAAGGCGGTTGTCCAGACGACATCGGCGCAGATTTCGCCAACCTCTTTTACAGAGATAATATCGGGCAGAGGGTCACTGCGATAAGTTTGTACATGATGTACGGTGGGACTAACTGGGGTTACCTTGGCTGTCCCGTAGTTGCGACAAGTTATGATTACTCCTCGCCTATTTCGGAAAATCGTGCTCTCTGGGCAAAGTACTATGAAACAAAGAACTTGGCATTGTTCACGCGAGCGGCTACGGATCTGACTGTCACTGATCGACTGGGCAACAACACTGATTATACGACGAACAAGGCTGTTTTGGGAGTAGAGCTCAGGAACCCGGAAACCAAGGCAGCGTTCTATGTGACGAGGCATGCTGATTCAAGCTCTTCCACCGTTGAGTCATTCAAACTGCGCGTTAGGACATCGGTGGGAAATCTGACCATCCCGCAACAAGGTCACGACATTGTTCTAAATGGTCATCAATCGAAAATCCTAGTGACTGATTTTGCATTTGGCAAGCACCATCTGGTATATTCCACCGCAGAGGTGCTCACATATGCGGTTTTCGGCAACACCGCCGTGCTGGCTCTCTGGGTCCCCACTGGGGAATCGGCAGAGTTTTATATCAAGGGAGGGAAACGCTGCACCAAGGAGAAAGGCCAAGGGAGTTCGAATATCAAAATATCTCGCGCTCGGGACGGGGTCATTGTCTCCCTCAAGCAGGGAGTAGGAATGAGCGTATTCAGTATTGATCGTGATATTCGTGTCATTGTTTTGGACCGAAGTTATTCATACTTGACTTGGGCACCAACATTGTCACCAGACCCGTTTGGTCGCGCAGATGATTTGGGTAAGTGTTTTCCCTAATTGCTGGTCCAGTCTGAATACTAAACTGATGTGGCCATAGTTCTGGTCCAGGGCCCCTACCTTGTTCGAGAAGCGAGGCTCAGTAAGCATGGTCACACACTTGATATCAAGGGCGACGTTGACAAGACAACGAACATCGAGATTTTCGCCCCGTCATCTGCTAAAAGAATATCCTGGAACGGCAAGGTAGTTAAGGCAGAGAGAACATCTTACGGTAGCCTTACAGCAAAGCTTCCAGGCCCAGACGCTTCGTCCATCAAACTCCCGGCTCTCAAGTCTTGGAAAAAGAAAGACAGCCTACCAGAGCGCTTTGCAGAGTACGATGACAGCGGATTTACGTGGGTCGCTGCAGACCACACGGAAACGCCCAACCCCAGGAAGCCAGATACACTACCGGTGCTTTACGCCGACGACTATGGTTTCCACAACGGCATCCACCTCTGGCGCGGCTCTTTCACTGGTGACAAAGTCACAGGAGTCCATCTCAGTTTGCAAGGCGGGTATGCGTTTGGCTGGAGCGCCTGGCTAAACGGAGAATTCATCGGCTCGTACCTAGGCGGTGCATATGATTCAACAGGAAATCTGACGCTTTCATTCGCCAATGCTACGCTACATTCTGATGGAAAGAAGGCCAATGTCCTATTCGTCATCCAGGACGATAATGGCCACGAGCTGCGCGCTGAAGCTACTGAGCCCCGCGGCATTCTGAGCGCGTATCTCATAAGCGAGGGAGGGGGAAAAACTGAATTCTCATCCTGGCGCACAACAGGCACAGCAGGTGGCGAGGATACGATTCTAGATCCCATCCGCGGCGCGTATAACGAGGGTGGCCTCTTCGGGGAGCGACTAGGATGGCACCTCCCGGAATTTTCCGTAGACTCGACATGGAACAGCACAGACACGCTCAGCGTCGCCGAGCCAGGGGTCCATTTCTTCCTCACCACGGCCCGTCTCTCTATTCCACAAGGCCTGGACGTAGCTATATCTTTCAAGTTATCTACCCCATCCAACAAGAACAAACTGCGCGCCATGCTCTTCGTCAACGGATACCAGTATGGCAGATTCAATCCATATATAGGGCACCAGACTGCGTACCCAGTACCGCCGGGCGTGTTGAACTATAGCGGAGAGAATACCATTGGCGTGGTGGTGTGGGCACAGAGTGTGGAGGGTGCGGAGTTGAAGGTTGAGTGGGCGGCAGATTATGTACTGGAGAGCAGTTTTGTTTCGAGCTTTGATGGGGCGTATTTGAGGCCTGCATGGGAGGAGAATAGGTTGAGTTATGCGTAGAAGAATGGAGCGGGGAAAATGAAGTACCTCTCAAAGTGTGCATGTCGGTACCCAAGGCGTGAATGGTGAACTGGACTGGGCATCGCTTAATGTTGCCCAGACCTGCAGACTCTCATGGTCGAAATCGGGGTTAGAATCGCCTAGGGGAGCAATATAGTAGAAAATAACGCGATTCTTCAAGTTTCTAGCGGCTTTTCGCTTTTCCCACCCGGAAGCCCACTTTGCGAATGTTCCTTTCCCACTTTTGCTGCAGCACGGACGCGGGATCGCGTCTAAGCGCGTCACAGGAAACGCGTAAAAGCTGCCACTCTTCCTTGTTTAGTTTAGCGTTCCTGCCACACGCGACTTGCGCCAAGACCAGCGGCGCTAGGGCAACAACAGACTAGCGGGTGAAACAACCTCCGCCAATCAGTGCAAGTTGCGGTGAGCAGACGCAGAAACATCGAAACATCGGGCGGGGGAAGCCATGCAGTCGATGCCGTCTGCTCTCTCTGCAGCCACTCATCACGTCCATCTGCTCCCCCCGCCACGCGCGTCTCTCTCGCGATCCCCAACGCTCTCCTGCAGAAGCTTTGTGTATGGCGTCTTTCCGTGCGTGTGTAGACCGCTTCTCCAGAGCGAATCCCTCTGTTTTCCTGCCTCTTACATGAGTCATCCCCTATGCTGCCCCCCATGTCTTTGCAGGCATTTTGTCGATTGACTTTTTTCGGCTCCTGCAATACGATCGGGAAAAGAAGAATGGGCCTTTCCGTCTTCCCCCGCCTCTTTTTGAGGAGTGTTTTAATATGATGGCCGTCGGGCCGCTGTTTGAAACATTTTTTGGTTTCTCTGTTTCTGTTTCGTCTGTTTAATCGCAGACTGGTTTTCTAAAACAGCGATTTTTTTGGCTAGCTCACTGCCTGATGCGCCCGAGTTTGTTATGCGATTGATCACTTCATGATCGCATACTAAACGGAGCTCTAGTCTCTTTCTTCTCAGGAGTGTTGAATGTTTTCGTTGAGTTCCTATGCAACAAACTGTGTTCTTGCTATAGTTACCATTTTGCGACAAAGCTCCTATATTCCGTTATATCGCGCAACCAAGTAACAATAATACCACCTCCATATACCCCAATCGCCTTAAGCGGTTCGCTATGATCTATCACCATGTTTTCAGGAACCAGTTTTCTCCAATTCTGGTTGACAGATCGCACTCGAGATGCCTTCCTGGCGAGCCTACCTAAAGAAGACCTGCTGTCGATGCGCCTGGTCTGCTTTGACTTCAGCGTACAAACAGCACCTCTCCTGTTCTCAGACGTCGACATTGAGTTTCGCAGCAGCACCTTCACAAGGCCTGCGCGCATGGCTGCACTGGAGAGAATCGGACACCATATCAAGACTCTCTCGTTTAGGATCCCGCATTCCCCAGCAACTTTTCTCCCGCCTCTCCTAGATCCCATTACCGGTGAGGAACAGACCTTCGTCTACTCGCCACAGGTGCACGCTGCTCAGTCCCCAGGGTGCAGGCTTAGCAACCCCAAGTATGGCACGTGGGAGATGACTGAGTTGTTGACCAAGCAATATCCACCATTGTTCCATGCTGCGACCAATGTTCCATCCTTTATCCGCGCCATCTCAACCATGACGAACCTCGCGCACTTGAAAATATCCTGTGATGGCCAAGTATCAGCCCATCGCTACCGTCGCAGTGTGGTTGATTATGCCCTAATATCGCTACGCATCGCAATTGAGCAGGGCCCCCTCAAGGCTTTAGATACCCTCTCACTTCTCCCGATACACCCAGGGGCAACCTTTTATCTTAGTCCGAACATGGGCTTCGGCGCGTCGCCTGCATCGCGCAAACGCTGGACTCAAATCCGGAAGCTTACGATTCATATGGACAGCTTTCCCTGCGAACCTGGAATGCCCACGGATCATCTAAAGCTCCTCCATTCTTACCTGCAGGGCTTTCCTAAACTTACCAAGTTTGCCTTCCGCTGGCGAGGCGCCAAGGGCCCGTGTCCTCTATCTCTTCCCACAGAACCATGTCTAGTATCTCCCTTTAGCACGCCAGCACCCCAGGCGTGTCGTAATCGATCATCAGCTCCACTGAAGCCGCTAAAATTCCCATCTCTCCGCTACATGGAACTCGAGAACGCTGTTCTCGACGCGTCTCAGGTGTCAGTATTCATCCTAGACCACCGACGAACCCTGCGCGAATTCGACTTTGAACACACCTTACTCCGCACAGGGAGTTGGGACGAAGCGCTCGCCCCGCTAACACGGATCTCCGGCAGTGATCGATGGAAGAAGCAGCAGCAAGAAGTCATGGATGTGCCTCTGATCCTCAGCCCCGTTGGACTCGAGCCAAAAGAGATCCGCAAGGTCATCTGGGAAGAAGAGCGACGCAAGGACAAGCTTAAGAATTTCAGAGCGTATAGGAATTTGCAACGCGCGAGTATCAAAACGAAACCATTGCTTTGGTGTAATCCCGAACATATGAAGAGGCTCCTCCGAACATCGGTGTTTAGTTGGCGGTAAGAAGAAAAAACAATATATATGCTCTTTTTGACGGTACGAATGATGAGGTTTTTTTAACAACGCGGGGTTGAGTGGTTCTGGAGTCGTGTGTCATCCTTCCCCAACACCGCTCCCCTCTGTCCTACCCTTTTGGATAACCATTCAGGTGCATGGGATGTCTGGAGGGAGGCTAGATGGGTTTTTTTTTCTTTTTCGGGGAGTTTTCTGGTGGGAAGAGGGCGGATAGATGGCCGAGGGAACAAGGCATGGTCATGGGCATGAGGGAAACAGAATCAACCGCCCCCCCTCTGATCGGCGGGTCTAAAAAAGCTTCACGTTCCTGTCTAACTATTTCCCCGGTCTTATATCTTTTTTTTTTTTTTATGCACGGGGACGATTTTATGATTTTTCTTATTATTTTATTTCTTGTTGTGTGAGTGTGCTTGTGAGCATTCACATAGCCTTTTTATTTTGTTGCAGCGAAAGTTGTTGGATAGAGCTCCCCTGTGCTTCCAGGCAGTGTTATGAGTCCAGAGTGTATGACATGATGATGAATGGACGATATGATATGAATATGAAGAATAATTTATTATCAAGCAGTTTTAATGAAATGAATAAAATACTCTGCATTTTCCGAATAACTGAAGCAACTATGATAATGCATGTGTTAATCTCCAGCCCTTTGACACCGTCATCGTCTTACTTAGCTTACCTTAGCTGTCTGTCTCTCTCCCCACAAATCAAATGGATGCCTCGGCTGGGGATTCCCCTGCCAAACCCCATTCCAGCGCATTCACATGTTGCACTGCACTCTTCAGCTTCTTAAAGAACAACATCACTGCTTTCCTTTATTTCTTTCCTTCCTTGTTTTCTTCCTTCCTTCCCAGTTACCATAATTTGCAAAATTGAAATTATATCTATCCTTATCAAAAACGATATTTATTATCCCCATCCCAAACCCTCCTCACAGCAACACACATCTAATCAAAACAACAATGTCTCTCAAGAACCGTAAGCCTCCGCTCCCCATTTCCCCCCCCTCCCATCAACCCATCAACCTCCCAACTAACCCTTCATAACCCCATCAATCCAGCATCCTTCTCCTCCTCCGCGGCCTTCGACGCCATCAACAGCACTCTCCAATCCTCCGACGCCGACCGCGCCGAAGCCATCAAATCCGCCAAAGCGATCTTTTCGTTCTCACTCACAAATGACAAGGGCGAGACGGAGAACTGGTATCTAGACCTGAAGGATAAGGGCGTTGTGGGCAAGGGTGTTGCGCCTGAGGGAGCGAAGGCGGATGGTTAGTTGCTCTCCCTTCTTTTTTTTTTCGACTTTGATTTCTTGGGGGTTGGGAGTGTTTTCTTGTGTGTGAGAGGAGGGGGGGGAAAGCTTTTATGGGCTGGGAATGAAGTGGAATCTTCGTGGGAGTTGCTTTATCCTCTTATGATACATACCTACGTTCCCCGGCTTGCTCTGTGTTACCCGTATCTCCTATTCTTGCCATTCTTGTCTTTTGTTTTGGGTTGATATTTCCGACCATCAATAACTAACCTATGCGCTCAAACACAACCTAGTCACCCTCGTCCTCTCCGACGCTGACTTTGGCGCTCTCGTCTCTGGCAAGGCCAACGCCCAGCGCCTCTTCATGGGCGGCAAGCTCAAGATCCGCGGCAATGTGATGAAGGCTACAAAGATGGAGCCGATTCTCAAGAAGGCTCAGTCTAAGGCTAAGCTGTAGATTTGCTTTTTGGGGGGGCAGGTGGTTTACGTGTTGGATTATGGGGGGTTTTTTTAGGGGGGTTACGGGGGTCTCGCGTGTGATCTGTGATCTCATCTATGACGGATATCTTACTACAGGGGCTTTATTTCTTTTGGGTTTCCCTTTTTCTTTTTCTCTTTTTTTCCCGTCAGAAGGGTTTATTTTGTACATATTCTTCGATTTATTTTTTTCTGTTCTTTCTTTGTCAACATTCTGTTACTGCGCACACATGGTGGCTCAGTTCTTATGCGCGGTATTCTTTTTCCTTTTTTTGCCCGCAGGTTTCATTTCCTGTGGTTACTTAGAGCATGTAAAATGCGAAGAAATGAGAAGTGTGTATGATGGTATATATATTTTCATGTGGGATCTAAATGTGTAGTCTTCATATGAAATGGAACTTCTAGAGCCTTTTCTGGAGCTCACATAGTGGACTGGAAGTGAAGCGATATATATACAGTATATATAAATCCTCTCTCGATGGCTATTTCCAAGGTCTTCTGATCAATGGTGCTTCACTGTTATTCGTCGGAGACGAGCCATACAACCAGCTTTCTGACCGTACATTGCTCATTACATCACAGCTTACGGAGTAGGTTATATATAGATGTCAACGTCGAGCGTATTTACAGTCGCTATACTTCATCAAGTAGCTCTCTCATTCACAACACTACAGCTACTTGAGTAGAACATATCTAGCTTGCTCCATCAAATAGTAACGCCTATAATCTTCCTCCCTAACAATAACTACGCATCCATTCTCCAACCCGCGAGTGCCTGCCCTCGTGTTAATAAGCAACCATCACGTGACCCAGTGTTTTGGAGGGCCACCTGCCTAGGGCTCAAATGGGTCAAAGCCTCATCATCGCACCTGCCGCCTCCCCTCGCCCATCTCTGCGATTCTTTCCTCCTCCAAGAAGTCACCCTCGCTCCTTCCCTCTTCCTTCTCTTTTTCTCTAATCCTCCTGTAATTCTTTTTCTTTTTCCTTTTCCCTGTTTCCATTTTCCCGCACTTGGCTGTGCTCGACTTCATTAATCGACAATAAACGCCGCTTTTTCTCACTTTTGCCGCGTTGTTAATTTTCTCCTCCCCCCGACAACCACCGCAAACCCGCAAACCCGCAAACCCGCAAACCCGCAAACCCGCAAACCCGCAAACCCGCAAACTTGCGCACGCCTATCATCAGAGCCCGCTTGTTTTTGCGCATAATACATTTTCTCCTTCGGTGCTTGGGTTTTTGATGATTTAATAGACCGAGGTAACGCGTTTTTGAAAACGGTTCGTTGTGGCCCTGGCGCTGCCAGCTCCAATTCCATCCGGCGCTGGAGCGAGTGTGATCGTGAAATTTTGCTAATACCTTTTGTTTTTAATCGATAGGTCATAGGCAAACTGATATATCCTGTTTGCCATCCTTAATATCGGGTACTCGAGATTTTCTACGCGTCGATTTAAACGGATCTGACGTCTCGATCGCATTTTCGTGTGTCCCTCGACTTGCCACTTTCGACGCGCAAAATTGAATTGAAAAAGCCGGTTCATTTTTTTTGAAGGGATATATGCGCGCTTCGTAGAGTGAGTGGTTACCGCGGTGACAACAACAAAAGGAAAAGTGACGACACCATCCTGAGAAAGCTCTCACCTGCTTTTCCCATTTTTCGCAACCCACCACCCCAATCTGGTGTCGGATTGCGCACGAACCCCTGATTTGTTTTCGTATAAGGGCGCGGTGGTTAGCTCTTACCCTGAGTGAACTGTGAGGCTACCGCTCACGCTTGTAGATGTCAAAACGCGGTGCTGTGGGCGACGGGGATAAGCTCAACGGCTTAACAGACAACATGTCGACGAATCCCGCAGAGATGCCGAAGAAGGCTACGGCCGCTCAAATGGCACAGAGAAAGTAAGTGATTCTTGGTGTGAGAGAGATGTTGCTGTGCTTTCTGCCTTTCTTTTTTGTGTCTGGTTTTAAAAGCTAGGGAACTTGGTATGGGGCAGGATGTCTGCATTTATATTCACTTGTTGGGATTCAATGAGGCAGAGGATGCCTAGTTTGATATTCACTCTGTTGTGTGGAGACAAAGCAGCGTCCTTTGTTGACTACACTGTCCCTCCTTGAACTTTTTCCCGCTCACTTCACCTCACATATTTCTTTCCATCCCACATCACCTGTTTCCTTTCCCACAATCCCTTTTAAACCCACCCTTGTTTCTCGAGATTCTTGTCTATCTGGCCGTCGCGTTGGCGCATACTTCGCCGTAACTGTGCGTCTCTCGGTTCTTTCGACGGAATCGCGTCGGCATTGGAGGTATCTCTTGTCAGCACTCATTTTTCTATTTCCGTCTGGTCCATACAACGCAGGCGAGTCGATCCAAGCGTGCCTTAGTCGGTGCTTTAACCGCTCACGCGATCGTTGACACGGCATTGCTCAACTTTCGACTTGGTCCTTGTGTTGTGCCTGCCTCTTGTTCATTCCCCACGCGTTGTCGAGTACCCTCAGACGATCACTTGTGTTGTCTGCTCAAATTTCCTGCAACTCACTCACCCTTTGATCTTTGAGACTTTCCCATCCTGTACTGGCAATGTTTGGCAGGTCTGACTTATACTCTTCCCTTGTTCATTGTACTTTGCGTGTTCCCTCGCTGTACTGTTATACTAATGACTCCACAGAATCAAAGCTACACGCGACCGGCGTCGTATCAACTCTCCAGGCGTGGCATCGTCTCCGCAGCCGGCATCAAGTCCTTTCAGTACGATAGATCCTAACATACAGCCATCTGGTTCTACTGCAACCAACGGTTTCAGCTTTGGTCAATCCCAGAGTTTCCCTGCACCCACTCCGTCTTTTGGTTCTACACCCCAAAGTGCGTCACAGTCCTTCACCTTCGGTGACCAAAACCAAAACCAAAACCAAAACCAAAACGCCGCGTCAGGATCTTCATTCAAGATGTTTGGCAATACAGGCGACTCGAATTCCTCCTCATTTAACTTTTCGACATCATTCGGCGGTGGGCAATCGGCAGGCAACCCGTTTGCTAGTATCCCAACCCCTTCAGCGCCCACCCAGGCACCTGAAAGTGGTTTCCGGGGATTCAAAGGTAACTTATTCAGTATTCCATCCACGCCAAGTCAGACGGACCAATCCAAACCGCCAGCTCCAAGCACAGGTAATATATTTGGGACCTCGCAATCCCAGACTTCTCAACCAGTATTTGGCGCTGGTGCTACGATAACGGGCGCCCCGGCTGCTTCTACCAATGCCCTTGCACCAGTATTTGGAAACTCCACTGGTCCAACCGCTTTCCAGCCGCCTACTGCTACAACGAATATGTTCGGGACTCCACCTAGCGAGCCGGCTGACGACAGCATGCAAACGTCCCCGGATGGCCCTGCCACCGCAGCATCAAATAAGCCTTTGTTTAGCCTTTCCGGCGTTTCTCAACCATCATTTACCGCGTCTACTCCTGCAACCTCCGCTCCCGGCAGTAACATGTTTGGCAATACTACTCCTGCAGCTAGTAGCGGCCCGCTTTTTGCGCCATTTAGCACCACATCCTCAACTACTACTGCCCCCGCAAGTAGTGCAACCCCTGTAGCCGCAGACAATAAACCGACATTTGCTTCAACGCCTGCTACTGGTGGTTCGTTTTTTGGTCGTAGTACAAAGCCGGAAGAGACTACCGCTACCACCTCTGCGGGTACTCACCCATTTTCTAGCCCCGCCTTCAAAATCCCGCCAGCCTCGTCTAATATAGTTTTCAAAGGTTTTGGCCAATCCAAAGAATCTCCTGCTGTTTCTACTGCTCCCGAAGCGCGTCCTGCGTCGCCTACGAAATCCCTCATGCCCTCCACCACCACGCCATTTGCGGCCCCATCTGGAACGTCGCTCTTTGGATTTACGAAGAAATCCGAGGATACTAACAAGACCGAACCCGCGAAAGAATCTGGGAAAGACGCCGAAAAAGAGGAACCTTCTGTATCGCTGGCTAAGCCGCCGTTATTTGGTGTCCCTAGCACAGCTCCTGTTTCTATTCCAAGCACTTCGCTTTTTAGTCCTTCTAAGGAGGAACCTACCCAGACTGCCACTCCTCAGAAACCGGCAACTTCTGCATTTACCCCCAATACACCTTTTTCGTTCACACCCATGACCGGCAACCTTTTCCAGACCCCAAAATCTTCCACTCCCGCAGCGGAGTCGGCTCCAAAGGAGAAGCCCACGGGAACCACGGGCAGCCTTTTCCAAGCGAAGCCTCCAGAAGTATTAACCTCATCCGCCACCAACATCTTCTCAAATGCGACCCCATCGCCTAACAAACCAATGTTTGGCAATAGTTTTGCCACCCCAGCGTCACCCGAGAAGACTCCTCCAGAGACTCCTGTTCCTACGACTCCAACCGGTTCGCCTCCGAAAAACTCCTTTCCCCCCCCCCAATTTTCACGACCTGCTATCTCGACTGATGCGGCTACGCTGCTATCCCCCGAGAAGCCGACCGAGAAGCCGGCCGCGAAGCCAGCTACATTTACACCAAAAACTCGCATCACATCTTATGGACCACCAGTCGTTCCTCACGAATTGGACAGTAATGAACGGGCTGAGTACGATTTGGCATGGAGAGTTCAGGCGTTGAACAAAGCCTTTAAACAGAAGCTGCTGGAGGTGGATCCTGAGACAGAGGACTTTGGTGCGCTTATCGAATATTACACCTTGGTGCGGCAGTCTATAGGCATGCCATTGCATCTGGCGAATGGAATAAAACGCAAGGCGTCGGAAGAAGAGCTCGAGTACCCTGGCAAGCGGTCCAAGGTAGATTCAACGTCCGCTCCCGCTCTAACGTCAGCTTTTTCTCCTCCATCTATCCAAGAGCGTCCCAAGTCGCCCGAGAAGACCACTGCGAGTGGGGGTACGCCCCTTAGTCCTACTCCGTCTTCAACGAAGCGAAAGGCGGTTGATGTGGAAGAAGTGAGCAGCCCGTCGAAGAAGTCCCCCAAGCGTCAGCGAGATACCGAAGATATCGGAGGAGCCGAAGAGAACAATCGCGAAAAGAAGCGTGTGAACGGTGCCAATGCAGACGATAGCCGTTCTGTGTCGGACACTGTCACCAAGTTTGCAACATCCTTTGTATCAAACCGAGGACCTTCAGCATCTCTGGTTGACTACTCAAGTTCGCCAACCCCCCACACCAATGATAACGCTCTCTCATCCTCGCTGTTTGGATCTTCCGTAGCTTCTACCATTAATGGCTCCGGAACTAGTGGCGATAACCAGGCCGAGGGTAAAAATAGCGATGCAGGGTCCGAAGGTGAAGGAGAAGCTTCCCCGCCATCCAAGCCAGCTTCCGCCACTGGCGGTGCTCGTAGCTTGTTTGATCGTGTGGAGAAGGATACGAGCGGCAAGCCAGTGCGTCATGAGAAAGAAGGCAATGCGGCGTCAAGTCCCGAGAAAACCGACGGCGAACTTGGTGGATCTTTATTTTCCGTATCTAAATTTAGTTCGTCTTTCAATTCTCCCGGAGCCGCTACGCCTCTGTTCGCTGCAGATAGTCCCTTTGACTTC
Source organism: Polytolypa hystricis UAMH7299 (assembly GCA_002573605.1). Lineage (NCBI taxonomy): Eukaryota > Fungi > Ascomycota > Eurotiomycetes > Onygenales > Polytolypa > Polytolypa hystricis. The sequence continues at coordinate 76,346 of PDNA01000112.1, read as the reverse complement.
AAGTCCCCCCAAGCATCCAGCCCTAAGTCGCCATTCAATGTTAGCAGTGAGGGCGCATCAGCAAGCTCATCACCCGCCGCCGATGCCCAGACTTCAGAAGCTACACCCAAACCACCATCTATATTTGCCACAGCTCCTTCAGCCTCTCCTAGCCCCAGTGCCTCAGGGTTATTTGCTGGTGGCGCCTCGAAATCAAGTCTGTTTGCCCAACCGAATGGCAGCTCTCAGCCATCTCCATTCTCATTCTCCGCCGCTACATCTGCTGATGTGAGCCGGTCTACTACCCCTGCGCTTTCCGATGCCGGTGCAGAAGATTCGACTAGCGGAGGCGAAAATCTTCCCCAAGTTGACCTTACACGTGGTGGTGTAGGTGAAGAAGACGAAGATGTCAATCACGAAGTCCGTGCTAAGGCGATGAAGCTGGAGGGTACTAGCTGGGCAAGCAAAGGCGTCGGATTGCTGAAGGTCCTAAAACACAAAACTACCCGCCGTTCTCGTGTATTGCTGCGCGCTGACCCTAGCGGCAAAATCATCCTCAACACTTTGCTCATGAGCAACCTTGACTATACGAAGTCAGGGACTAGTGTGCAGTTTTTGATCCCTGTGCAGGGAGGCCCACCAGAGCGTTGGGCGGTTAAGGTTAAGACTGCGGATTCTGCAACAAAATTAGCTGCTTGTATGGAGGAGTGCAAGGAGATCAAATAATTTTTCTGTTTAATACGGTTTGTGCCTGGAGGAAGGGCGACTTTGATGCGATACATATTGTTACGTTGTTTTGAGTTCATATGCGGGGCGGCAATGTTTGGACCGATAGGGGACGTGATCCGGTCTTTCCTTTTACAGGTTCAGGAGTTGATTTTCGACAGTTTTTGAGTTTCTTTTTCTCTACAACAAGCAGATCACCTTGGTTTCCATTGAAGAAAGTTGTTAGTGTACTTACCCTACAGGCGTTGATTTCTCATACATTTCCCCATGGCAATTCTGATTTGTTGTTATTTGTTTCATCCACCCTTCCCCTGTTCTTTTCCATGGCATCGCCTTCCCTGCAGTTGTTTGTTTTGTTTTCTTTCTTTGCTTTTCTTCTTTTTGTTTGTCCCTCGTTCCCCCAAGCCTCGTTTCTTCAGCAATGAAGAGCGGGGACTTGGTAGGGTTGAGGGACTTTTTTTCCCTTTACTTTCTCCTTTTCTTCTTTTCTTTTTTTCTTCTTTTTATTTTCATTTTCACCGTTGTTTCATGTATTCATTTTAGTATTGCGTGTGATCCACTGTTAGCTTGCATCCACCCCATAGCGTCTTGTTTGCCCACCTCCCCTTTTTTTTTCTTCTCGAGCATATTTTGATTTTTCGCTTTTTCATTTTTCATTTGTTTTCATTAGGATAGAATGTCTCGAGTAACAAAAAAGGAAACAAGGTGTCTCTGCTTGCTTGATTTTACAATTGCATATCCCATCCATGGGTCCTACTCTTTTTTTACTTTTCTACTTTCGTGTCAAGAAGATAGATTTAAGTTTGTTTGGCTCCATTGAAGTAATAATGATTCTACCCTAGGTAGTTATATAGGGGGAAAAACCAACATAGAAACAAATTATGTATGTAGTAATGATGAAGTAGGACAAAAAAAGAAGCAACATTATACATGAGCTACTAAGTTTCATAGATAGATATTAGCTTGTTGTATCTTTAAATTGTGAATGCTTTTCTCTCTCTACCATGAAAAAAAAAAAGGTCTAGAACCCCACTCCTGCCTGCCTGGTATAGGGTAACATGATGAGGAAGGGATTTCCAATTTCCTGAATGCGTAAGAATGGATATATATAAGGAAAGCAAGAATGAAATGACTAAAATGACAAAAATCATAGAAATAAAACGTTCTAATATATATACTCTGTAGATGGAGACAATATCAAAAAAACTAAAAATATGCTAATATATCTTAAAAGGTAAAGAAAATGCCCACTCAATAAAAAATCAGATAAACCAAACAGAAATATTTCCAGAGTCCCAACCCACCCACCACCCCGATGCTGATAAACGGAAAAAAAGAAAAACAAAAGGAAAGAGTGAAAGCAGACGAGGTATAATAAGGAAACAGATACAGTTAAAACCACGTGTGTGAATGATGGAAAAGGGAAACAAAAACTCGAGCCGCTCCACATCGCTTGCTTATGTTGAATTTCTACCCGCACACTCCAAAAAAAGGGTATATAGATGGGATATGTATTAAAGGAAGAAAAAAGGTAACAAAATATAAAGAAAAATCTTCAAACGACTGTTATTTATTATCGGTTAGGATAATCTGACGGAGCCTCGCTCCCGTCTGGGTGGCTGCGTGGTATTATCGGTGTGGAATGGGTGAAAGACGGGATTCTCCCTCTTCGATGAGCAGATGTGAGGGGCGGGAGCTGCGAAATGTTCATTTGTCCGACTTGCTGTGCGCCTGTGATATTCCCGCCTTTAGCCTCGTCTGCTTCCACCATAGCTGCAACTGCAGCTAATACTAAGCTCCTTCGTCGTAGGCCCTGCGAGCTCCGCCCGTTTCTGCGGAGATCGCGACTCGAACCAATAGTGTTGTTGAGATGGCTTTTGCCCACCTTGGATGCTCCAGGTCCACTGCCGGCTAGTTTCGATCTGGGTAGTGTCTCAGCATCACTAGATCGCGTAGCTGCGAGGCTGTTCTTGCGGGAGGCGTGACTGACGCGTCGTTTGCGAGATATCGATGAAGGAGGGAGGGAGCTCGGGTGTTGGTCTTCGTCTAATCCATCATACCCAAGACCATGATCTTCTTCCATTAGAAGAGCTAGACGGACGGTTTCAGCAACGGTCGAGGCCGTGCATTGTATAATGGAGAGGGTCTCACGGTGGTCGCGAATGCTGCTAGAGCCTGGCGGTATGCTATCTTCCCGCGACGCGGATCTAGAGCGGTTTGGATGGAGCGAAAGGTCGTTGGTATGGAGAGAGGACGAACGAGATTGCGGGCCCTTTGGCGTCGAAGTGGGCGATAGAGAGGACCAGGATGGGCCACGCTCCCGATACAGTACATGGGTTGGACTTAAGGGTTCATAGTCTAGGTATATAGAAGGTACTTCGCCGCGAGCGCTCCTCGGGGGTGTGACCGGAAATCCACGCCCTTCATCGCTGTCGCTACTTCCCTCGTTATCCAGTGTCTGAGCGTGTAGTTTCTGCGTCAGAGTCCCGATTGAGAGACGATGCCCATCAGTATAGCCGGCTGGCATCGACGTTGGCGCCGGGCCTAGTCGAAATTGTGATCGTGAATGCCGTGGCAGTAAATGATGATCTTTCGAGGATCGGGGAAAGAGGACTGGAGACGGACATCGGGACGAAAGGGGGGAGACGAGGTTGCTGTCGCAATCTCGAATCATGTCTTCATTGTGAGTTGCGGGGAAAGGAGAAACTCTTCCAGGCGAAGAAGACGGGAAAGAGAAGCCTTCAAACATGGCTGTGACGTTTCGAAAGACTCTCTCTCTCTCTCTCTCCTCAAATCAGGGACAGCGGTGTATATATGCTCAAAGTCTAGTAGCGGCAAGCCAAACTTTAAAGGCCCCAACGAATTGGAAAAAGTGCCGTTCGCGTATAAGGAAACGAAAGGAGAAAAAAAAATCTCTGTCTTTCAACGCCTGTCGAAAAGGCAAACAGGTCTGGACGTATGTGTCGCAGTCACACAAAGAAACCGAGCAGCACCGAAACGGGGGATATAATATGCAGGAAAACACGTTGCAACCCGCGCGTCGGGGGCGTATGTACGATCAGAGAGCGATGATTTCTGTGTGTAGTGGCGAGTAGCGGTGGGGCTTTAGTTGGGATTGTATGTAAGGCGGTTATCGATGTGAAGATTTCATGCTGGGGTCAAAGGAGAGGAGGATAGTTGTGATGTGGTTCAGGGAACGGACGGACGGATCGGGACAGGCGCCAAAGGTCTCACTCCCAGATGGTGTGACTGTGCGAAAGAAGGAATAGGAGACTGGTGAAACGAGAGCAGGCAGTGGGTATCCAAAGGCAAAGAAACCAAAGAAAGCAAAGAAAAGAGAGAGACTGACTGATCTCCTCGTGCGAGAGAGACGCTGGCTGGATGGATTGATTGATTGATTGACGGAGCAAATAATGCAGCGATTCTTCTCCCGAACTTCCAGAAGGAGCCTCCCAACAGACACTCCAGCCAATCATCATGGGCAGTCTCAGCCCTGTTTATGTAAGCCGCAGTCTGGATTAGGTTGGAGGCAAATCCCCGATCCAGAATAGTGTATTACACATATCTTACATCCTTTGGTCATGATACCCATCCATTGTCCCTGAGATCTGTCGGTCTTGGCGTATGGGGCTGTATTCGATCTCTGCACGGCGGCGATGGCACCGGCATGTCCATGTCCATCCTTCCCCTGTCCTTATTTTATGGAGCATCTTCCTATCAACAACCTGTTTGCCACTGAAACGCGCAATCTGACCAAGAGGGTAGACAATAAAGAACATGGCTACATGTGGAGCAGAGATTGATAGGGCAATTTTTTACTATGTACAGTACATAACACACTTTTCTCCGAGCTAGACTGTACGTAGAACTCCTTACTATCCTGTAGCAGTAAGATTCGCCAGCGATATATCCTACTACAACTAGGATACCAAGATACCCCTGGGTCCGATCACCCCGACAAGCAACGCCAGTGCGACTGTGACAGCTGTTAGAAGAGGCTCCCGGAGTTGCACAACTAGTATAAAAAAAGCCAAAAAAAAAAGAATGCATTCATCCAACTTACGCAGCAGTAATACTGTCCATTTTGCTCACACTTATACGGATAACGTCCCCAGCAGGGCGCAAGGATACTATCCCTAGTGTGGCAATCACTCTGGCAACAAAAAGCTGTCAGGATATCAAGAATGATATTTGAATGTGCGGATAATGGTCTAGCAGTGGACGGAAAAAGTGAACATTACGATTGCATTGCTTGTGTCTGTCACCACAATGCTTATCTCAATTCGATCGTTCTTCAGGGGTAGAGGGACGTTGTCAGACGGCGGAGGATGATCCTCAGACAGTGGGTCTTGAATATGAGAGCGTTCGACACGCTCTGTGGGCACGGCATGCGTAATTGCCGCAATGACGACAAGAAGGAGGCATGGCTTGATTTGCATCGTGGGGTTATTATCGCCTGCTTGAGATAAACGGAAAGAAGAGGCTCTTCTGAGATATTTGAATCTGGTGATGCTATAGTGCACAAGCTCACTCGTAGCTGGCGATTCGCCTACCCTTTATATATGCGCGGAGCAGAGGGTGGTAAGCCTACATGGTCCCTCGGTCACCGCTACAGAGATCCCCCCTCATTATCTTTTTGCTACTCTGAGAACGGTTCGCTATTGGCGATTCTAGGTTGAATATTCGGTAGAGCTCACTGTTCATGGCTGGCTGAACTAAGAAAGAAAGAAAGAATACGTGTAGTGCACATTGCTTAAGAGATCAACCATACTTCTACCCCATACGAGATGCTAGGCAAGCTGTAGAATTGACCAGCTCTGCATGTTCTGGGGGGCGGGGCGGGGAAGTTGTATGCCAATGAGATACAATCTGCATCTTGAAGTCTTGATGTGACCTTAATGCATCCCATCTCAACGCTTTTCAGCCAGCCACACGTTTGACAGGTGGGGCAGCCAAGATCAAAAGGTTAGCTCGAGGAGCTGACAACTTTCTCATTGGTTCACGAGGATTTGTTATGTTATATTTTACTGATACTTTTCTCAACTAAGATAACACTCCTTCATGGGAAGGGAAATCTCTGCACATAATAAAACGCGGGCACGGTTACTACGCAGAGGGTGATCTCACAAGTCCTCCTCTACCAAATCATCTTCTTGGCTACAAAAACAGACAAACCACATCAGATATGATAGCATCCGCATGAACTACACTGTCTTGGCGACTTCTGAGGTGGATGGGGTGTTTCTCGTACTACTCGGAGCTTGTAAACGTGACTGATATATCTAGGGAAAATAGCGGGGTATGGGAAAAAAAAAGAAAAGGAAAGGAAAAAAGAAAGGGTAGAGTTCGCGGCTTCTAGTGATTGTAATATGAGCAGCCCAGCTCCTCAGACATGTGCAATAATGGTAAGTTGCACGCGCTAGATGTATGCATGCAGGGGGAGTTATATCCCTTCATGAACTGGTCAGGTTTGAAATTTGGATGTTGAGAACCCCTCATGTCTGTGATATGAGGTCATATGGAAGAATTATGAGAAGGCTACGGAGTACGGTCTCTAATATCGGTAGAACTGTATGTGTCATACGAATATAGCGAACGTCTACGAATAATGTATGATAACTATGAGAATTAACTAATGTGTAGGAGTATCATACACGGTAGAATATGTGTTTGATCCTAAGCGAGGACGACTAAGGATCAGGGGATCGACGACGTGTTCGCTTAATCAACAAATAATTCTTCACGGGACTCCGTAACTTGCAATGGTTCTCTGTGATGAATGATGATGGTGGCAAAATTACTAAGTGAATAAATGATAAATGAGCTGGTAGGTATTGATAAAAAGATCTACTCCGTAGGTGCGAAGGAGTTGCATAAAGGAAAACCCTCGGGGTATATTTACCTTGCTCCGTGATGTGATGGAAGACCGACTGGGGCTATGTAGTAGGTTAACGCCCAGTAACTAGTTGTATGAGAGCAGACGATGGGAGCCTCAGACTATGGGTTTCGTCATGCACCTGCTCGTATCTAAATCTTGTAGGATGGTAGATCGGGATTGTCAGAGCTGCCGGCAAAACTCACAGGTAGTACCCCATACCCTTCCTATTGGAGCCAGAAGGGCGAGGTTTTGATCTAAGGGCCGCTATGTTTGGCCCTCCAGCCAAAGTAGGGTGGCCTTGAGTGTGCCTATGAAGGCTGGAAGGCTTCAAAACTTGTATATGACACCGAAGTGCAATGAATGAAGCGTCTAAGAACGTAGTGATTTTAGAAGCCATCCAGGATCAAGGCCGTTCATGAGCCTTGCCTTCCGGCATTCCGGCCATCTGCACTATTAGCCCCGACTACTCTGTGTCACATGGCAAGCCTGCCCGCCCATAGACCAAGATGAAATGACAAGGAAACTCGAAGGGGAGGGAACAAACAAGCTCGTAGGTAGGAATTTGGCTGATAAGATCAAGGGATTCTAAATAAAAAAGAGTGGAAGAGATTATCGAGACTGCAAACAATTTTTCATGCCTCATCTGGGCCTGAAGGATATGTTACATGTAGGTATCATTCACAAGGGTCAAGTCAAATGCTCACCCTTGTCAAGCAATCGCCGATCGAAGGTAGGGGAGGGAAGCCTCCTAGAGAGTTCATCAATTTGAGATTAAACCATGTCTCCTGGGCACGGAGTAATCGATGTCTTGAGCAGGCGTCGCAGAAAACCTTGTTGTCTCCTTGCATCAGTCTACCAACTGAGGAGCGAGACATATGCTTCTTCAGGTGCCTTTTGAGGTTCTATACTGCCTTGAAAAGGATCATAGACGCTGGAAATGACGTAAGCAGGTTGTGGGGTTAAAGTTGGCTTGGCGCATCGGAAGCTAAGCTGATTGCCGGCATCTTATCTCTCAATTGACAATCAATCAACCTCCATTCCATCGCAGCTCGCATTGCAAAGTTTTGATGTGCTGGCAATTGCGTGGTTGACCTGTTAACTAACAAAGCTCTCTGGTATCTTCGCTACTGTGGGAGGAAATAAAAACCAAAGGAGTCTTCTACCTCAGGCTACCCCACCGATGTTTCTACACCACAACAGCAAACCATGGCCTCCCTACTAAAGAAACCATTGAAGCTCGCCCTTGTGCAGTTGGCCTCAGGTTAGAATTGAACTTGCGTTTCTCGATCGCAGCTACTCTTGCCTTGATGCTCGAACGAACTAACTAACATGTGAATGTTCCCTCCAACCCACAGGTGCAGACAAAGCCGTCAATCTTTCACACGCCCGGTCAAAAGTCCTCGAAGCTGCTAAAGCTGGCGCATCCCTAATCGTTCTCCCCGAATGCTTCAACTCGCCATACGGGACCCAATACTTCCCCAAATACGCAGAAACCCTTCTCCCCTCACCTCCGTCTAAAGAACAATCCCCTTCCTTCCACGCACTATCGTCAATAGCAGCCGAAGCAAAAGCATATTTGATCGGTGGGAGTATCCCAGAATTTGTGCCAGAGAGCAAGAAATACTATAATACATCCCTAGTCTTCTCACCGACCGGTTCACTAATTGCCACCCATCGAAAGACACATCTGTTCGACATCGATATCCCGGGAAAGATACGATTTAAGGAAAGCGAAGTGCTCACCGCGGGGAACAAGATAACAATCGTCGATCTGCCTGAATACGGCAAGGTTGGCCTTGCCATTTGTTACGATGTGCGGTTCCCAGAGTCCGCCATGATCGCCGCGCGGAATGGCTGTTTCCTCCTCGTGTATCCTGGCGCGTTTAATATGACGACGGGACCTTTGCATTGGTCTCTATTGGGCCGGGCTAGGGCGGTGGATAACCAACTTTATGTCGCGCTGTGCAGTCCTGCAAGAGATATGAATGCGACCTATCATGCGTGGGGCCATAGCTCGATTATCAATCCCAGCGCGCAGGTTCTAGCGGAGGCAGAGGATTCTGAGACGATTGTATACGCGGATCTTGATGAGAAATCGATCGAAGATATTAGGACGGGTATCCCGATTTATAACCAGAGACGGTTTGACTTGTATCCGGATGTTAGCAAGGGTGATGTCAAGCTTGAAGAATAGAGGAGTTTTTTATGCTCTACCTGCCTGTAATCTTATATGCGACATGGATATTTAGGGCTTCTAACTTGGCATTTTCAATGTTCAAAGGGCGATGAATTACGATAGCAGCAAGTTTATTTGATCACATGTCGCAAACAATGGACACTACTCATGTTCAAACGGGCTACACGATTGCTCCTGTAACTTCCAATGATAGCAGAGCAGACATAACCACGCTGCAACCTCGCACTGACTAAATCATCGAGGGTGGGAGGAAAGGCTAACTATGGAAACTACACTCGCCGATTTTATTGATGTGGTGATACGAACCTTTTGAAGATATATCGGCCGAGATTTAGCAATATACCAAGCTGTAAAGCGAATCATCCAATCAGGCGCCTTGCGCGGGGTTTGCCATATTTTCTCTTATATTCTGTATTGTAGTGGAGACGGTCAGCATTCCAGAGCAGTAAATTTAATGAGTTCATTGCAAACACGTTGCAGTAGATTTCACGCACGGTGACATGTATGGAATAAGTATTATAAGACAGAGTCGTAAGTTGTAATGTATACTACATATCAAGCAAGTCGCACTCTTTGATTCCCGGGTTTCTTCAACGATTAGTGCCGACCTTTACTTGAGACAGCCAGGCGAAGGACAACCGCGGAGAGAGCACTGGGAAATGGCCATCCTGCTCCTGAATTCGGGGGTTACAAAGAACCTGACGAGGCTAACTTGGAAAGGAACTCACGTGTTCCACAGCCGGTCTTCGGTGGAATTATTTCCCACAAGTCAACTATGCCTCTAACCTGATCCAGTGCGCTAAGCGAGCCACACCAGGAAAATCGACCTCAACAAAACGAGATCGAGAAAAGCGGCCGACGACAAATTTACCTCCCGCTCCGACGAGACGAAGAATCCCATCCGACAACCCGCCCAGTTAACCCCGAAGGAACACTGCCAATCTTCGCAGTAAGAGATCTCTCCCAATATCAAGCAAAGAAACCGTTTCGCTTTTGCTTTTCGGGATCGTGACAAAATTAACTAACCCACGTGTGTGTTGCTCAATTAGGCCATGTCTACTGCCAAAGCCGGAAAGAAGAGCGGGCGCTCTGCCATCGCCGACGTTGTCACTCGCGAGTACACCATCCACCTTCACAGACGAGTATGTTGAAACAAGCCAATTGCGCTTTTTCCCCCTCCTGATGCACGTTATGAGAGAGCATGGAAAACAAGTGGGACAAAGAGGGAAAAATAAAAAGGATTTCATGGACTATTTGCTTGGGGTTTTCACATTAGAACCATACCTGGACGGTGGCTCGATATTTTGCGCCGCGGACCTTGTTGAGAAATTTACCGACTCAATTTGGCTATCCGTCCTGCTGGTTTTGCTTGCACTGGGGTGAATCCTATATGCGGCATGCAGGAACTAAGCGCGAGAGCATTCCAGGTGGAGGGGAAAAGAAGAGGGAAAAAAAAAAAGAAAAGAAAAGAAAAAGAAGCGTTGAAATTAGTTTTATGAAGTCCACCTCTATGGCCCATTTTGCATCCCTCTCTTGAAGAAAAAAAAAACACTTTGCTGGGCATTTTGGACGGAAGACTAATTTTTGTCTCTCTTTTTTTCTTTCTTTCGTTACGTTAGGTCCATGGCGTCTCATTCAAGAAGAGAGCCCCAAGAGCTATCAAGGAGATCCGCTCTTTCGCTGAGCAGGCTATGGTACGTTCCTTTCCCACACTGATGGACCCCCCTCCCCCTTCTCCGCAATACCTCCCCAACAGGAGAGGTGGGATGTGGAGGGCCGCTTGATTCGGGTAAATTTGACTAACCATATTCCTCTTTTTTCTCTTTCATATCAACAGGGCACCAAAGACGTCCGCCTCGACCCCCAGTTGAACAAGAAGGTCTGGGAAGCCGGTATCAAGGGTGTTCCCTACCGCGTCCGCGTCCGCATCAGCCGCAAGCGTAACGATGAGGAGGGCGCCAAGGAGAAGCTGTACTCTTTCGTCCAGGCCGTCAACATCAAGGACCCCAAGGGTCTCCAGACTGCCGTCGTCGAAGATGCTTAGATGTGTTGAGAAGTTGAGGGGTGTGTGTATGCTGGAAGGGGGGGGGACTTTTATTTTTTTCGCTGGGAAGATAAAAAAAATGGCAGGGCTTATATGAGGCAAATAATGGAATTGCTTTTGTAAAGTAGCCGCCGTCCCAGGCGATGCAGCAAAAAATGAGCGACTTCAAGATCGGGGTTCAAAACTGCGGGACTTTGTTGCTTTCTTTGCTTTGGGAATGTTTTTCATGTATCCTTTTTTCTCCCTTTGTTTATCTTGTGTCAATCGGGAATTAAGGAGTAGAAGGGGGGAAATGGAAATGCATGAGGTCATGACCATTTAAAAATTCAAAAATTCAAAAAACTTTCATGAAAGATGCCCCTTAGAATTTCTATCTGTCCTATTTTAATCCATGTCCAATCCCCTGCAATATCAATATCTCTTGTTTTGGGAGAAACATAACAATTGCAGAAGTCTGAGATATTATTTGGGCAGATGTATGAAAGGAAATACAATTGTTCAAAGCAAAATATGGTAAAACTCAACTCCAGTGCTGTTGGATATGCATCACAACCACAAAAAGGCACTGGGAGAGAAAGAAGAAGGGAAAAAAAAGAGGAAGAACAAGAAGAAGAACAAGAAGAAGAACAAGAAGAAGAATAGGAAGAAGAACAGGAAGAAGTAGAAGAGAAATAACAAGAAAAGAAACAAAATAGAAGCTTGCTCAATCTGAGAGGATTTTAAAATAAAGAGAGTACGCGGAAAAAAAAAAGAAAATCAAAAGTGAATAGTAACCAGGAACCTGTTTGCCCAATAGCAACCTTTTCCTCCATTCCAAATGTTCTGATTATACCACCCAGATGGCGGCAGCTGTGTTGTTTGCCAAAGAACCAAGCATGTTTATCATGGCGGCGAGAAGAGATGAGCAGGCGGCCCAAATGTTGCATATGTGCAGACAACAGAAAAAACTAACTCCCAAACATCCAAAGCACCTGCTTCACACCGCTGATAGGAACCCTTGATAGCAGCCAGCCTGAAGGATATGGATGAACCTCAGCTAAAAATCCCACTATATGCCGTTAGGGTCTTAGTGACACTAGGACTATTGTGGCAACAAGCACAATAGTCGCGGCCAGAATCAAGCCACAGATGCACACCACCAACGCTATCTTCCTCTCTTTTTCGTGAAACTCCTCAACGACTCCACAAGACCTCCAGTTCATGACCTTGTTGGCCCATTGCGCCCGGAGAGCAATACCGACGAGGACAATCCAGCCAAGCGGACCAGCAAGTACAAGCAGCACGATCAATTGCCGGCCAAAACGTTGTTGAGCAATAAGATTTGTCGTTGCCTCTTGCGGGTTCGTGCGACGATCTGTCCGTGTCAGGGATGGGGGCTGGGAAAACATGTACCGTCCATTGGCAGAATAGTACCATTCCGCAATCGTATCGCCAGTTTCTTCGTCGATGCGGAAAAATGGTCTGCGACCTGGGTCCAATGAGTCCTGCCAGTCGTCTCCGATTATTGGCGGCAGGTCTTGCAGCGGGATAGACGTGCGGCTTATTCTGTTAGACGGCGATGGACAGAAGTCTGCTAGGAAAGCAGCATCGATTTGCCCGAGACGCTCGCGCACGAGATCATCGCGCCTGATGGAGCTCTTCCGCCCTAGTCTGATACTGTCATGGCTGAGCGTTCTGTGATGACGATTCGTAGGAGACCTGCACTGGCTGCTAGATCTAGATCCAAAGGTCGTTGCTGTCTGTCGTTGCTGCTGGAAAGAGGGCGACTCGCAGTTAATCCGACGACTATCAAACATGTCTACGGATTCGAGGACTTGTTGTTGCTGGATACGATATAAACTAGGAGACCGTTGGTTTGATGGCGGTGACGGAAAGTATAGTGACCGCGGAGGTGGTCTTGGTAGCGCTGGAGCAGAAGCAATGGGGGTTTCTGCTGAGGGGGATCGCGTGGATTGAGCGAATGAGTTTCCCGAGGGACCATTAGACCCATTGTTCGTATCCTGCTGAGAGCATGGATTATCGCGACGAGATGACGCATCCCGGATTAAATACAAGCGACGCCCACTGTCATATGTGTTAGCTCCCATTGTCGGTTTCTTAGTGTCAATGATGTCGAGTGATTCGAGCTGTTGGAGCTTGGGATCTGCTATAGCCTGGAAAACGGCGTCATTTCCGGCAGAAACGCTTGCCCCGGTTTGAGCACAGTGAATAGAAGGTTCCGTGTACCATTCATTTGATAAAGTGGACGGAGCGATGGGAACATTCACACTGCCCTCCTGCAGCTGCGGCTTGTCATGGGAGACAGAAGCTTTATTGAGCTCCAGATTGCTATGAAATGTTGACTTACTGCTACGGGATGTAGATGTAGGCCCGAACCCTGAAACACGTGGTAACTCATTGTTCGATAATTGCCGTCTTCTTGTGCTGATGGACGGGGGAGGAAAGCGGAATGGGTTGGGGTGAGACTTTTGCAACGGCGTTGGGTGCTCGTATTGCGATGCCGGCGTAAGGCGCGGCGATAGCTGTCGACTAGGGGACGCTGACAAGACTGGCATTGAGTTCCGAAGAGAATTCAATATCGGAGATTTACCTGTACGATATTGGTATTCAGGAAGGAGAACCGAACGACCAGTGCTAGAGTCCTGGCTCAGACGATAGGTGTATGGCACGCCTCCACGAGGAGGATGGACCATGGCGGCGTATGGAGAAGGGTCGGAGAAGCCGTTCGCATGCGTAGACCCAATGGGGGTCCATGATTGTACGTTAGCTAGGCTGCCGAGGCTGGAGTAATTAGCCAAACTGCTTCCCGTGTGGGCCGGCGTTAAAGAGTGTCCTATACCACTGCAAAACTGGCGACTTCCTGCGACAGTCTCCCAGTCTGGGTCGTCATCATCGTCATCGTCATCACTCTTGTGATCAAAATGGGCCATTTCTAAAGGGATTGGCGGCATATTTTGCGAGTCCATTGACAAGGTGCTCCGGTAGTTACCAGCCCCCTTGGGAAAATGAGATTTGAGTAGTGTTCGACTCAACGATGAACTCTTCTCGCTACCCAATTTCGATTTTGAAGATAGGATAGATGGCAATACCAAACGAGATCCTATAGTTGCGAAAGACCAGTCACGACGACTCAGCTGTCGTGAAGAAGAGCTCTGGCTGCTCCCTGGTCCCATAGATTGGTAGTTTGCTAGTCCATGAGTACGAGCTGGTGTAAATAAATCTTCGGACACGATACTTTTCCGCATGCTATGTAAGTTATCGATAGAGCTCGAAGAAGCATTTGACAGTGAGAGCTCCTCCAGGGACCCTAAAGTAGGGTGATGGCTAGGATGCGCGGTATCAATAACTGATCCATCAACGATCACCTTGTTCCGGTTGCTTTGGACAGGTCGGTATGAATTCAGGAAATTTGCAGAACGAGAAATGGGAGTACCGTTGCCCGCCGTTCTTGAAGACGCAACACTTTGTCCCCTAGGTCGAGAAAAGTTCGGACTCGAAGTAGATCGTGAATGAAACTTGCTTTGTAGCCCTGGCTTGCCAATGTGATTTTGCATAAGGGAAACGACCGCCGAATCTGCCGCATCGGAATCATCTACAGGGCCTGCGCTGGAAGGCAAGGCTTCTAGCTGCGGGAGTGGGCCGTCCATTGTTTGCATTGGAGACGCTGGTCCTTGTACCTGCAACTCTGGAGGAACAGCAGTACTCTCACCAGTTGACACCTCCGACCCAGGCGTGACCATACTGGATAGGCTAGCACCAATCAATGCGTGTTCAGGGGTCCTGTTGATATCATGAATTAGACCATTGATTCTCTTCAAGCTCCCGGAACTATATCCTTCCTCGTCAATCGTACTTGGATTGTCGATACGCCTAAGAGCGATGTGCAAATTAGGCTGGTGCTGGTTCACATGGGTCGTCGCAAGCATAGGTTGGTAGCCGGAATAACTGAAAGACATATACTGAGAAGTTCCCATATTCACGAAACTATGCTCATCGATTCGTGGCCTGGGTTTAACTAATTTTGTGCGTTGTCGCTTGTAGATTCCCGGATTTGAGAAACCACCGTTCAATCCGTTCCTGCGCGCTCGAAGTAAAAGTTTAGGCATCCGACGGCGTGTGATATTTCGTCTAAGCATCTGCCGCCACCTCATGCCACAAGCCCTTATATCCTCTTTCGAAGAGTAAGATTGCTGCCCCGAGGGAAGAGGCGTGTCTGCGGTGCACGCACGACCGTCCTCATAGACTGGAGAAGGGTATTGACTTGTACTATTCGGTAAAGTTTGACTTGAGACCAAGGCAGGACTGTTTATCATTTCCGAATTCGTGTTTGCAGCTGTAGTGGGTGCTTCAGCGCCCCATTCGACGGCGGAGAAGGTTGAACCATGGCCCTCTATTTGGCCCATGTTTGGGGGATGAAACGTAGGGGTGCCGGCCCGAGGTGCTAGACGGGAAGTGATGGATGAATGCGCTGTAGGAAGATCTTCAAATAGAGTCCTCGGAGGTGTTGAACGTTGTTCTGCAAGCTCCGCTAGAGAAAAGTGTGCGGAATGTTGAGAGTCTGGTTCAGGAGTAGGCATACTGTTTGAAAGGCATGTAGAGGACTCGTTCAAGGATCCTAGGTGAGGTTGAATGTGATCGGGAGGAGAAGTAACCTGCGAGGAGGCAGGTCTGGGAGGATCAAGCATTTCGAAATTGACACCACGATGACGAACAGTAGCTTTCGTAGGAGTAGGGGGCTGTTGCATGACTGGAGCGGAGACCGATGATGACTTGTTGTGAAAGACCAGTTTGCTTGGGATCTGCCGCAAGCGGTCTCTAAATGTGTTCTGACACATCAAATCAGTCAACATAACATAAGGCTAGGCAGGAAAGCAAGAGGAAGCAGAGTGTCAATTAAGTCAAAGTTGGTACTTACGCGTCTTTTGATGGAACGAGGAGGAATGAGAAAAGGAGGTGCCATAACAGAATAGTGCTGCCAATATGGTGAGGATATTGGGCCCTTAGGCACAGGTTCAGTGCTAGGTCGGGCTATGGGTTCAACTGAGGCAATAGATAGAGGATCATCTTCAAATGTGTTGTGATTCTCGCTCTGAACTGATTTGGTGTCAAAGAATTCTTGAAGTGATGCTGGCCCTGGTGAAAGAGAGACAGGGGATAATGACAGCGGACTTGCAGGAGGAGAGGGAGGAAGTCTAGGGGAATGAATACTCTTGAGATTCAAAGCCTTAGCCTTTCGCTTCAAGGTCCTGTGTGGATAAGGGTCTGACACATGGAGGTCAGGTTGGGGAGTCGAGAGATTTCTCCGGTAGTCGTGAAGAGAGAGTTGGCCAGAAGTGCTCTGGGTTGGTTCAACAACTTGTAGGGAGACAAAGAGTGTGGGTGCCGGACTGGCGGGGGGAGAAGATAGTTGGTGAGGAAGAGGATGAAGAGGAGGGGGAGTTGTTCTGGGATGGAAGAGAGGGAGGGGAGAAAAGAGAGGGAGCGGAAAGGGAGACGAGGGCGTCAAGGGAGTCGCCGGACAACACGCGTCAACCTCAGGAGAAACAACTGCCTCTTCCGCCATCGTTCAACAACACAATTGTTTTTTGTTTTTTCGCCTGGACAATGTTCAGAGCTGCTGCCTGCTGCCTCCAGGGCTGCGTATCCAATTTTCTGATGTCCACTAAAACACTCTACAATGCTCTCCCACAACAATAGTCTAGAGCCATCCACCGTAGACAGTGGGTTCTTAGGCCATCGACAGGCGGATTCCACCCCCTTAAGCTTTTGATATGACTAGGACCCGATACTAAGGCTTTCTCAATCAGCTCGAGAAGATGGAATAACAAAGCTGCATGAGTCTAGAGCTCACTTTGTGCCAAACAGTCGAGCATTCCATGCATACACAACCCCTTTCTTTCCCTTTGGGTATGACTCGCAGCGCAGACAATATCGAAGCTTCCTGAGGCTCGAAACTAAAGAAGTAAAAGGAGAAATCTATATGTTGTTTCAACAATGGAAGCAGATGCCAGCTGCTAGCGTCCAACGTCTATCAACACCCTCCACGAGAACCACGAAATAGTGGAATTGCAGTGCTCTTAAGACCCTGTTTCTTCGATCAAGAGAAGAAACAAGAAGCTGGGCAAGCTCTCACATGAAAATCGAGAGCAACGAAAATCACGAATAAAAATAAAAATAAAAAAAGAAAGTGTGATATTGAGAGCTACTTTCGACGCAACCAATACGAAAGCAGCACAGCCAGGTGCTGCATCTCACACCCTGACAAATGGCGACCAAAACCGATACCGCCTTCCGAGATCCCATCTTTTGTTATTATTGCTTTGTGGAGGGGAGGGAGGGGGTGGTGCCTGACCCTAGAGGCCCGCGTCATAGCTGCCAGGTACGCGACCTCCTTCGCTGGGCTTGATGGGGTTGCTTGTGTTTTGCCTGAGACAGTGGAGGGCCAGTTTTACCTCTGGGAGAGGTTCTGGGGGTGTTGATGGGAATGTTCTACGGGCCAATGAGACTGGCGAACAGGCAAATCCTGATGCCAGCCGACCCAGCCCCCGGTGCGCAAGTCCCAGCCAATCCAACCAGTCGCAGTCGAGAAGCGCGTTTTCAGCAACAATTCACGGCTGTCGGCTGAAGGACAAGAAGCGTGCATTCCTTGATCTTACAGGATGAACGTGGCGCGGTGTGCAGATTCCGTCGTGGAGTCGCCATGTCCAATGGAGTCGCTGTTCTGTAGGAACCCGCGTTGACTTGAATTTCATGGGGATGCTACCTTGCCATTTACCGATTAGTTTGATGGTGTGGATGGAATCTGAAGAAACACGGCGGGACTTGGATGTCTAGATTCAACGGCAATGATGCGGCTCTTGCTGATCTGTGAGATTTGTGCGTAAGAACGATCGTGAACTATTTTCGGCAGCACAGTCAGATGAAACGACTCGCTCACATCCCACGACCATTACACTTTCTGGCTTGTGCTGGTACCGAATACTTTGATAAATCTCTTTCGCTCCTCGTGATGGGGTCTCCGATACTTCCATCTTTCGTCAGCCACCAACCAGGATCGTACATCCATTCAGGGATACTGACGGGCTTACGATACTTTCATGGACCACCCACTGTTATTTCTCGGATGCTTGGACCGAAAGAATTTCTGCTAACTTCATCACGTGGTCTTCTTGGAGGGCTCCCGAAGAAGCGGAATAATCGGGGAAGTATCTCCACACTCTAACTAGTTTCTAGGTTATTTTGTACTGAGACCCGATTGAACAATGCCTTGCACGCTTTACTCTGTGCTCTTTCTGTCTTGCAATCACATGCGGGTTGAGTTTATCCCAAAAACTACATTAGTTAGTACACCTATCCCTGACACGCGATATATTTCCAGGCTTTGGGAACATTGTGAAGGTTCTTAGCTCTGTCCAAGTTTTGAATTCCATATTTCTAAACTTAGTTACTAGAAAGCCCCTTCCTTCCATTCAATTAACTTGGGCCCTCATGTTGGGACAAGTCTTATTCGACCCAAGAGCATCCACAGCAACGCCACGATTAAGATCGAGATCAAGCGAAAACTCATCCGCCGGAATCCGCCCCTGAAACTGGGAAAGGGTAGAACCCAAAGAATTATCCCCGGGCCAGTCTGATTGTCTGGGACAGCGTATCTAGTCCCATTGGTGCTGGAGCAGGGAAGATTGCCTTGATTCCTATTAATGTTATAATTAGGGTTAGAAAGGAAATACGCTTTTGGGTCATGTCTTTGTCTGGAGAAGTCCAGGCATCCCCTAGCTGTCGAGACCGTACACTTCTACGGCCCCTCTGACCTAGTTGGAATCATGGCCAACGTTTGCCCCTCTTTGATAGCAGAATCGCATTGACGGCTCTATCACTACCAACAAGCCAGGATTTCAGATCATTTTTGAAGTCGTGTACTCGCCTCACTCCAGTCTCTGTTAGGGCTATGGTATCTCAGGTCACATATTCCACAGGCCTTCATAATCTTTCAGGACCTCCTCTCATATTATAATCCTCTAAGGATCAGTGCTATATCAATACTATTCTATATATTACTATTTCCTGACTCTATATATCTTTCTAATAATCTAATCCTTCTTTAAAATTTAAGTCAGCTAAAAAATAATAAGAAAGATTAAAAACTGATTTTTTTTATTTATCTGTTTTTATTTGTAGGAAAAATTATATTTCTTATAAAAAATATCAAAATTAAATAATTAAGCAAGGAACTAAATTTTAAAAAGCTAAAACTGTTTAAAATTTAATTATAAATTAAAGCTGTTAAAAATAATATAAATATGTGATTGTAAAGCGGAAGATGATTTCTATTAGAAGATCCTAAGTCTAGACGCTACTATATACACATTGGAATAACACAAGGAAAGTACTACTACCGAGGCTGTAGTAAGCTGTAGGGTCCAGTTAGACTGTATATCTGTTGGTCGGTCCCGAAGGGATCCGATAGAGGAAGATAGGCCCTGATATGGAAAGACAGTAAGGGGTATCGGTAGATATACTGAAAGAGAAAGGGGTAGCCACACCAGCATGCCTGAATAGGCAAGTCAAGACAGTGAAAACCACAATTATATTCAAATTTTTATATATTTTTATTAGAAAAAGCCAGCCAGAATATTAAATAAAAAAGAAGTAAAATTAAAAATAAATATAAATATAAAATCAAAAAAATCCTTGAATATATAGTATCTATATTTTCTATTCTTTTATTCAAGAATATTACTATATATTATATATATATTATAATCCTCAAGGATCAGTGCTATACAATACCATCCCATACATTGCTATCCCCTGACTCTATATGTCCCTCTAACAGTCTGACTCCATGACCATAGTTGGAAATTGAAGGCTCTTAGGGCTTATGATGAGGTCAAGTCTTTTGATAGAACCGGCGTATAGAGGCTGGAGGAATTTAATTACTGTATTGACATCAGGAATAAGCTCTACTGATGAAACAGATGGAATATAAGCATAGTTGTTCCAACTTGGTGATCTAGATGGTCATGTTCGGGGAGAGTCAAGTGGCCAGACAGCAAGGGTTTGGCAAATTCTAAGAATTGCAGAGACATGAAAGGTTAAAGCACGATAGTTCCACAGAATCCACAATCCTATTTTCGCATATTATAGTAGGTGCTTGATAGTATTTTCTGTCAAATCTGCAAGGACTCTACGTACCATTTACATAGCACGTTTAGTACATCTACACCCTATTCGGGTCCTATCGACAGCGTAGACATACCATCTGAACGACCTGCAGAAACAGCCCAGCCACCCCGGCCGGATCCCATTCCGAGCGCAGACTCTTTGACAGGTTTCTCCAAAGCATGTGCCCAGCTACATCCACATGCCGGTTGCAGGCTTGCAGCAAAAGCATCCTTGTAGCTCGAAATCATGCATAATATGTGTGGCTGAGCTGTGGCTCATGCATAACCGATCATAGTTACATGTGATCACTGCAGTATCATCCATGCTTTCTTTTCTTCAGGCTTCATATTTCTGTTTCTTGGTTTGTCAACCATTTGTGGTGAATCATATTCTTCCCCAAGCACACTCCATGGGAGAGAAAGCCCAGCTGAGATTTGTACGTATGTACAAGCACATGCCAGCAATTGCCTGACCTCTTCAAAGAACATGTGAAAGGCAGACTCCTATATTTCCCACACCTCCTTCTTTTCTTTTATGCATCTTAGTTTTTATGGTCTCTAGAATCTAGTCCCTAACCCCCGCCATGGGGGCTGAAATTCTGTAGACTTGGGAGCATATGCATACTCCAGTCCTGTTTTTAGATACTATATTCTTCTCCATGCCAATTGACTATGTGGACATGGATCGAATACGTGATGTATGGCATCATGAAGATGCGATGCCACCTCGTGTTCAGCTACAGAAAATAAAACAAAAGATCATCAATGATATCTACGCATAGATTGCTCTTCATGTGAAAATAAGGGGGGGGTCGTCGACCTCAAAAAGGGACGAATTGGCGAGAGAGAAATCGAGCGTGTTAGATAGCTTGGCCCCTCTCCTATTATTCCCAGCGCCGAAAAACGGAGTTAGATAAGGATCTCTCCCCATCGGTTGGTCACCATTCTTTGATACTCGGGAGCGGACTGAGGTCGTCTTGTTTTGGGGAAGGAGAACTATCATCCCACGGGCTGGGTCTGCATATTGTATGCACTAGTATGTACATAGTACCTAAATAGATCCATGCCTAGTGAGAAAAGCAACGACAGGTTTTTACGTCAAGACGTACGAGTCCTATTCGAGAGGATCATTCCCGCAAGACCTAGGAACTGAATGCGATACGGTGCAGCAAGCTAGAGGGATAATTCCAAGACCTCGAGGTATACCGTGCGTCCGAGCTTCTCTCATCAGACCTTGTTGGGCCCGGTTTCTGATCTAGTTAAGATTGATCTGCGGAAGCTATCAAATAAAATATATACTAATTTGGAAGCATAAGTATTTGGATAAATCGCCTTCAGCAGAAACAGTACAATTCATCGATTAAAACACATTGGTATCATCCTTGACATACACATTCTATTCCATTTCATCGAATAACCAAAAAAACATCAGGTTTCTGACTGCAAAAAAACGTGGATAAAAACATAAACATGGAAATCGCAATTGTGGAAAATGAAATTAACAAGATTATAATTTAGAAAAAAAGGGAGAATTCGCGCCAATTATAATGCACCACAATTCTCCAACACCTATATCCTCATTGTGCCAAACTCCAAAACACACCATTCTTGAGTATAAAAACAAAACCCAAACACGATCCAAGGGAATAAGGGAAGATGCATGCAATCTTAGGGGTGTATGAATGGTAGATTTCGTAGAAAACATGTTCGCTAGAAAACACGACACTTGCACCAACGCCAATCAAGTTATATAAATGTCGTAAACAAAATAAGCGACAATCTGCGAAGGAAAATAAAAATAGAAATAAAAAGAAACCGCAAAATGAACGATGGATTAATGGCGTTTATATTTCTGCAAACCCGCAAGTCAGTAAATAATACGTAGAATAAGTTAGGAGTGGGAAAAAAATGACTCTTGGAAACATACCTCTTCGGCTCGTCGACGATTCTGCGGATCTAGTGTGTTTGCAGCACCTAACAAAGTCTGGCCAATTGCCCTTGAGGCACCAATCGCGGGGCGAAGTATTACTGTTGGAGCATGTTTCATCATCGCCCTCGTTGCTTCTCCCGGAGTTCTGCTATCCAACACCTCTCCCGGAACAGCCACGACAGCGTCTCGCGCCATGAGTAGGTCACGCTCAAGTCGAGCAAAGCCACTGCGAATACCCTGAGCCACGCCAACAGGCTGATTAGCATAAAGAGAAATCCTCTCCTTTTCCTCCTCTTCGATCGTTTCGTCATCCCAGCGGTCATCTGCAGTGGGCGGCCTTCCATCGGTAGTGTTGAAAAACCCCTCTGCATTCTCGAGGACTGCCTGCGTGCCAATCGCAAGTTTAGCGCCAAACCTTACTAGCTCGTTGGTTGTTGTCTTTGCAAATGATAAGGCGCCCATTTGGATGCTACGGAAAATGCGACCATCTTTTCTATACTCCCTCATTGGGACGACAACCAGATCTTTGAATCCTCCTCCGACATTGGCGATTGACTTGATCGGCGACAGACCGGCAAGAACACGAGGCAATTGATTACGCTTGATATCTGGCATCCAAATATCGTTAAGCGTATTCCCTAGTTTCTCGAATCCGGAGACGCCATAGATTATAACGTGTCGAAGTACCATGTCTGCTCCGTCCAGAATAAAGATGTTCATGAATTCTGTTGTTCGACCGGACCGCAATCCAGCATAGTCAATTCGCTTGGGTTTGAAGTCTAATCGGACTTGAACAGCATTGACTTCGACTCTTTGGAGGAAGGGAAGTTCATTGGGTGAGGTATCCACGGCTGCTCGATCATCCTTGAACTCGAAGAAACGGCTCAAGAAGTCAAGGGCATCTTGGTCGACATGTAGGCGGAGCGGAAGAACGGTTGCCTAGACAGGATGTTAATATTATCAACTAACGGTTGGTAAGGTGTAAAGTTATGGCCAACTTACCTTCACAACAAGCTCTGACGCCGCAAGGTCGGCGACTGGCTTCACGTTTAGTATTTCTAGATGAACCATGCTTGTGCCTGCTTCCCTCTCTCCGGCGTCCCGCATATAGGTTGCGAATTTCCTCCAGGTCGATGTAGGGACGTGATCGAATATTTCCAAGTCATTGACTCGAATGTCCAACGAGCTCTGCGTTTCTCCCGAACCTGGGGGGAATACCACAAGATCTGCCGATACGCCCTTCAACTCGAATGACATCTTATGGCGCTTGCTCCGCGATAAACGCAGCCTCTTCCCCTTCGCGCCGGAAGATGGATTTGTCCGCGCATTGGTTCCGGTCACGGTAGTAGTAGATGTTGCATAACTACCAGTCTCGCTCACAAGGTCGTCAATATTGCGGTTAATATCACCAGCAAGTTCCCGAGGGTCTCGATTAGCTGGGATTCCAATGTAAATAGAGTTGAACAGGAAATCGCCAATCACTGATTCGCCATCATCTTCAAGGCCGGGAGATAAACTGCTTTCAGCCCTCGCACGCTTTTCCATTGCTCTCGATTGTACATCTTTGACGGCTTTGGAAATTGTGTCTCTTGTCCGCTGCCAATCATATCCATCAAAGAGATTCCATATAACGTGTACATCTCGGACCCTCACTCTGAGCGGACTATCTTGAAGCCTGACGTCATCAGCAAGGCCGTATGTATTGTGGCCTGAGTCCCATCGATGCGCAGTCCCTTCAACGGAAGACTTCCTGGCGAAATGATCGTCTTGAAAGTTCAATACCGCAATGCTGGAGGAGGCATTTGCATGTGAATAGAAACTGTCAAGCAGGCCCTTGGATTGCCCTGGCGAGTCTATATTAGGGTCCTCGAATGGGTCACCACTCGAAACGGCAGGGAAAAAGTCGCTAACGTATTCAAGTTCTTCCGCAGAGATGCCATCGTCATGTCTACTGCCTTCAGCGCTCGGGTGCTCAAGCGTAGTGCCGGGTTCAACGAGGGGTTCGGTTGGAAAGGCGTTCCCTGAGAATGAAGCAAGCAAGTCTTCGATCGGCATAACTTGAGTTCGATATTTTAAAGCTGTGCTGGGTGGCGTCGGAGGCACCAGGCCGCTCAAGATGGCTAGTAGTGTTTGTGTAGAATCGGCACACGTCTCCAGAACGAGCAGCTCATCTCGGATCTCCACATCAAGAGACTTATCGCTGAAATCATCAAGCTGCATAACTTTGACATATGCTTTAGCTGACGAGAGTTCACAGACTGAAACGTAACCCATGGCTCGTAGGGTTTGGACCTGGCTACTTCGGTTTTCATTGGACCTCCGTCTGTGTCCGCTATCAGTCAAGCCGATATTTTGGACGTCATCGATGATTAAAATAGAAGCTTTCTTGATGTCGAGGGTAGCTTCAGATGGCCCCTCTTTGTTAATCGCACCGAAGAATTTTGCTTGCGTGAAAACGAGAAGACCTTTTGCTGGCGACTTGCGTGGATTAAGTCCTACCACGCAATCCCTCATTGCCACTGCCAACCTCGAGGGAGGAGAGCCCTTTGAGATCTCCGATCCCATAGAAGATCGGGCTGATAAATGGGTCCGAGTAACGTGATGCTCGGCAACATTAATGACAGATGTTGCCATATTAGCTGCGACGTCCTCAACAGTCATCTGATCGCTGAGTCCTAGAAAGGCCATAATCGAGGGAACATTGTATTCAACGCGTGTATTATAGAATTTAACTCGTATTGTCGGTTCCATTTCATCGGGAATGAACTTGGCCATCACCATTGGTAGATTATCTTGCTGATCATTGGCGACATCCAAAGCTGTTCCAATGAGCTCTTCAGAGTCATTCCGGAACGCCCCAATGTTTGTAATTCGAGCTGCCATTAGAGAGGGCATACTGACAAAAGCCGCTTCGAGACCCTGTGTGTTTATACTTATATCGCCCACCTCATTTCCGATGTGGATATTAGCCTGGAGCTCACTAATAAGACCAAGAACAAGAACACCAGGTCTATCATCTTCAGGGAGATATTTCGCAACCGTAGAAAGCTTTGTCATTTCCTTTCCCAGGTCAGCGAGGAGAGCTAAAGGTTCGAGATGCGGGATGTTGGCTGCCACATTGCCAATATTCAAGCGAAAGACTGCACCATCTTTTCGCTGCCTGACCAACGTATGAAGCATGATATCATTATCCTCTTCATATTTATCTTTTGACGGGGTTAGTAGCGATAGAAGGCGGTCTATATCCCCTTCTTTTGGAGAAAATAGATATTCTGCCCTTATATTGGTTACCTTTATATTCGTAAGATCACTAGACGAAGCACCGTACACAAAAGGACCGGAAAGATTTGCCCCACTGATTTGAAGGCCAATTCCTTCGGAGCGCCCAATAACTTTTACGGTCGAAGTTTTGAGTACCAGACTGCACTGCTCGCCAATGACGTCTGCGACAAAACCACCTATCCTGCAATTAAGTTTCCAAAGACGTGAAGTTTCAGAAGGTGCTTTCGAAGTTGGAGCAGGCACGGGCTCAAAATGCACGCCGCGACTGCGCTGGGGTATACTTGATTTGCCCTCCTTGACGGTGGATATGGACGCGATTGAACTTCCGAGTTCTAAGATAGTGCTCAGCCCACCGAACCAACCTAAGGCTTCATCAAGTTGTTGGATATTCAAAGATAGACGGGCGGTAAGCGTCTTTAACTCAACGACCGAGGTTTCTGGATACGTTTGGATCAACAGGGAAATATCAGGATTGGGTGGAGAGAGCTTGTCCTTTGAATAGTCATGAGGAGCAAAACTCTCATCAAATGAGAGGATCTCGTGGGATCCATGGCCCAACACAAATTTTGAAACATTAAAGCGTAATGTCGACTTGTCACCAAGTTTTGATGACTGGAATCCAAGCCCCGACGCCGTTGCATATATAATGACGCTTGCGATGTCTAGATGGGCTTGGTCCAGAGGTTGGCAGGCTTCGCGAGCACGATGATATGGGTGATTCTGAAGATGATCCAAAAGCTTGATGGAACAGGAGGACAGGCTTAGGCTAAGAGGCATCATAGCTGTCGAGCTGTTCTGATTACTTGTGCTCTTGTCACTCCTACCATGTCTGTCCCAAGTGGTAACCATATCATGTACCATTTTCGTCACGAGCCATCCGCAGGCAATGTCGAACGTAATACTCACGTTGGCGATGTCTACCTCAGCTGTACTCGACCCTTTCTTGTCACTCGTCGGATCAGAGATATCGTCATCGTAATGAGGAGCGGAAGCTGGCCCTAAGCGATTCAAAGGTGTTGAAGATGCTTGGCCCTTAAACGAAATGCGCGCGGAGTGGTGGGACTTCGATCCACGATGAGACGACTCATAAGCACGAGATTCCGATAAGCTGAAGAGAGACTCTTTCATATGATCGCTATGTTCACCAGGGCGTTCTGCTTCCGCGGTAGCATTGATCGGCTCTTCAGTTTCTGAGTCGGAAGAGGGTAGCCAGATGGTTATGCTGTCGATCTCAAGAATTTTCTTTGCGACCCCGTAGTACTCTTGTGATGAGCTTGGGACATCATCGGATTGCTGATCAGGTGCGCCACGCTCAGCATGATATGAAAGGCGTGAGCCGTCTAGGGTCTCTGAAGAACCTTCCAGCTCGGTACCTTGTGGGTGAGGTGCGTCCAATGGTTTTAGTGTAGGTGTTGACATGTCGGAGTCACCTTCAGCCTGACCAACAGAAACAGCAGCGATAGATGATCGGTGAGAGGAATCCAGGACAGGGGAAGATCGATCGTTTTTGCTGGCTACGCTTTTCGGGGAACCCCACCCCCCTGGCATGTGCGGGACGGACTCGGCATTGTAGGAAGTAGAACTCATGGCACTCATGTACATACTTTCTGCTTCCTCGTGTGTGTATAATCTAGACTCCGAAAGCTCACAATTAGGAGTCCTGTCTGAACTGATAGACTCAGCCGCATCCGACCCAGGGCTTGATCGCTGTTCTAGAGGGGTTGCGCTGGGAGAACGTGGACAAGCCGTTGATCTATCATCTTCCTGGACATCTCCCGTCGGATCCTGGGAAATTAATGACCTTGAGGATTCAGGACGATCTGAAATATGGGAACCCTCTAGCTCGATCTTGTCGCTCGAGTGGTCTGGGCGTACATTTTCAGGCACCCCAGCGGACGATGAACTTTCCGCCTGAGATGTCCAGGACCCTGATATGTTCTCGTTGACCCCAGCCAACGGTGAGGAATTGTGCACATCATCATCTAAGTGAGAATTAAGGACTTGTTCAAGATATGCAGGGTTATCTAGCATATCCTCATGATACTGACTTTCATAAATAGAATGGCCGTAGGCGTCGTGATCATATTCATCAGCATCGGAAAATCTACCATCAGCGGAATATATAGACTGTTCCATAGATCGTGAATGGGAGTCATGAAAAGGAATCGTGGGGTTAAGAATAGTCGATTGGCTCATCGCAAGTGAGGAACTTGAAGCAGAGGTGGTCGGAGAAGGGGAGGGGATTCTGATTGGAGTATGGCTGAGCTTCGATTGAATGGAGGGGGATTCCGGGGCAGATGGTGGATTTGCGGCAGAAGAAAGGGAGTATTTAGCGAATACACCCGGATCGGCAACCAACATTGCATGTATTTGGGATATAATTATTTGACGTTTTCCAAGCTTCGTGTCCACAAGGGGGGTGTCGGAGGTAGGCGACGCTATACCATTGACGGTAATGTCCTGGACAGTAAACAGTCCCGTTATTGGGTCTAACGCACTATCAGTTGAGCGCCGGGTTGCCTCATCTTGCCGAATGTCCATGTCAATTCTCAAAGTTGTATCCGTAACTTTAAGCTGCAGACGATCCACTACCCCTTTCAAAAAACCAGCGATGAAACTGGGCAAGGATACCCCATCATGGAGTCCCAGTTCTTCCTCTCCATCATCGCTAACCACATCAGGCTGTTGGAAATGATGTGACTGTGAGGAGATTGCGGCTTCAAGTTCTGCTTTCTCTTCTCTCGGTTCCGATTCAAGAAATGACTGTGCAAGATCGGTGGGCGAGGGAATAATATTTCCGTAGTCACCGCCTGGATCATGTATATCTGAGTGAGAGCTCCGCGGACGGTTCGCTTTATCTTCCTTTGAGAGGTGGCTGTGGTCCTCTCCGTCGACGGGTGGTTCGACCGTTGCGAATCTTAAGTGGGTATGCACCCCGTCCACCTCTACGATGATGCCGCTATTGTAGATATCCGCTGGAATGGTTACACGAAGGAGAGAGACACGAGCATTTTCAATACTGCAGGTCGGGGGTAAACGGAGGAGAGACGACAGTTTCTGCCAAAATCACAGCATCCAGGTCAGCATATTCCCTCTTGGTTACTTTCTAGTGTCTCAAAAAACGAACGTACCTCCAGCCGTAAGCTAATATCTTTCAGCTCAAAGGTGCTCCTTTGGCCCCATTTGATACCTAAGCTATCCAGATCTAGAGCATCGGTATCAACGAGCTCCAGTCGCGACAACGCGTATCTCAGCAGCCGCTTCTGGAAGAACGAAGGGAGGAAATACGCCGCCATGATTGCGTATAGGGAGGGAGTCGAGCGTTGAAGCTCGAGCAAGATTCAAAAGATTATCACCGAAATGTAAACATAATATCTGTTTCCGCTATGCAGCTTGAAGATTGTCGCTTACTTGCAGGAGGAGAGAATCGGGGAAAGCGGCGGCCGGCTAGGTAGGAGCTTGGATAGATGGAGCGTGTTGCCATCAGTAACGCCGTGAAGAGGAATGTGGGAACTATCTGGTTAATTGTGGGCAAAGCCCGCCATTTGGGGGATAGTTATGGAATAAAGTGTGGAAGAAGTTGGGTCCGAAGGGATAGCATTTCTTCAGCGGCTGGTTCATCCACGGGCAGGCAGCGAGGGTTGGGCATGCATGAGGTGGATGGAGGCATCTGGAGACTGGCAAACACAGCAAACATCACGATGGCAGTCACGGGAATGCGTCAGTCCGCTCCACCGTGGGGTGCGCTTAGCCTAGAACGGCAAGGCGTCTTGGCTAAATGCATGCTTATCTAACGTTGCGTCATGTCTGATCATTGGTTCCTGGTTTTCTTTGATAGAGTTGATGGAAGAAACTTCCGCTGTTCTCCCGTGAATTTTGCGTAAATATGTATAGTTCAGTCAATCGACCTGTGGACAAGGAAAACTGGAAAAGGGCCAGCCTTATTCTACCACACTGTTCCCTGTTCTAGAAGTTCTACGATGGAACGACCATAGGTGCCGTCTCTATGCAGTAGTTACCTCAACCAATCGAGGTCGTGGTTTCCTGTTCTGAGCTCCAAGAAAGCGTAGAGCTTCCCAACCAGCCAACATCGCCGATTTTGTCGTCCTCATCTGTTAACAGAGTTCCTCATATCTCGTGGCAGGTTAGTACGGTTTCTTTGGTTGTAAACGAGTGATGACGTCTTTGACCGCAGGTTCCCCTGGGGCCAGCCCCATTAAGCTTTTATCCAACAACCATACAGCTATCATGTGTAATATATCCATGAAGCGATTAGTTGGTGTCCATGTTTAGCCCGACCAGATTCCGCCATGGTGAGGTCCAGCATGGAATCGAATTGCCAGAGTATTGATTTGTCTGGATTCAGATAAGTATCAAGTACACGAGATTCAAGAGAGTTCTCAACTATCCTCCTCTAGCTCACGCATCACCGAAAAAGCGTGTACAATGATACAAGCTCAACTAGCCATTCAGAGAGCGAAGCCTTCAATGACTTAAGCCTTATAAAGGACACTTACCTTTATGGTTCGGAGGGGAGATCCGACGCCGCTTTTTTTCGGGTCAACTCAAGCTATGATTCGTGTAAACTGATGCGCCCGATATGCAGTTCTCAAAAGAGCGCCTTGATAGGTTTGATAAAGACGAGCGGAAGAGGGTTTTGGTGAATGCACACCGCCAGCGCTTGCACCTCAGGGGCCATCCTCATTCCACAAAGCTTTAGCGTCCGCAGTTCTATGCACTACTAGTATCAACAAACACTGGATATCTCGATGTCCATGCTCGATCTCCACCTGCATGCTTGTTGCTGAGTACAGAGTAGTTTCCTAACATCGCAATAAGGTTTGACAAGTGGCATATGAAACCATGGATCATGGATGGAAGATCGAAGTCACGTGGGTGATAAGTTCGGCTCATCATGCTTTTTCACCGCTACGGTTAACTTCCCTTCATTTTCAGTTCCAATTCCACCTCAATGCCCACTTGGATCCACCTTTTACAAAGTTCGTCTTCATGCACGGAGCAGTGCTTTTCAAACATTTCGAGGGGTGGGATATAGTTTGCTGTCTTCTATCATGTACTTGGGCTACACTTTTGGTTCAAGTGCTTAATACGTTTCAAGTTCCGAGAATGGTGCTTAGTTCTCTAGAGACTGTGTGGTTGTCTATAAGGCACGATCCGTAGGCTAGGGTAATACACTCTACCTACCTATGGGCCCTACCTAGTTTCAAACTATAGTACACAGGACTGTAGCTAGTATAGTAACCTCTCTTGCTCTAAAGCAACCTCTTTGTTGAGTAAAACAACCTCTCTGTCAAGTAGAACAACTGTTGAAGTATTTCAAAGAAAAGTTGCTTTGGATAAGAGAGGTTGCTGTGCTAGCTATAGTCCTGTATACTATAGTTTGAAACTAAGATAGCCTTGATATTGCTTGTCTCACGCTTTCCTATTTCAGAAGAGGAAGCTACACCTGTCCCTCCTCGTTTTGTGAGAGGAAGGTGCGACAGGTATGCTATGGAGCACTCCTTCCCTTTTCTATACAAGGAAAGTACGACTATTAGATGAAGCAACAAAGAGCAAGTGGCATCTGTGTGCCTTCCTAAACTTGAGAATAGAAGGCCCGGTGGACAATCCCCTTGAAAAAGGAAGGATTGATGAACATTAAAATGTGCCTTCCATTTTCAGAATCAGGGAAGAAAGAAAGATACATTAGATGCCTCATGAGAACTTTCTCAAAGTTGCCCTCCCCCATCCTTTATTCCATCAAAGAACGTCCTGTCCTAGCGCTCGGGACCAAAGAATTGGGCGACAGAATTGTCCTAGTTATACAGAGGATATCCAAACACCCGCATTATCTTAGTATCCGATGTCTAGACCGTTCGGCGAGGCTGGCGGTGGATCTTGACGCCGTCTGGTGGATCGAACGCAAAGCGCATCGTTCTCCCACTTAGTATGTGAGCGATCTTGCGAGGGTGTTGGGAACAGGAGCCTTGACTATATAGGCTGGATAAGTTAGGACAATGGCTTGTTACCGATGGTATCCGAGGGTACGCGGGTGAGCCTTCAGGAGTGTTCACGACAGTTGGGCCAACATGCGTGTGCTGTGTCGATCAATGCAAGATACCTTCGAGAATAGATCCGAGGACGGAAGTGATCCACGAATCGTTCGGGCTTACCCCATTCTCATCGAAGAGCTCAGACGTGCTCTTCTTCCCTGTCATCAACGATACACTAAAGGCCTAGGAAACCATTGGTAGCTGCCCAATAGCCACGGAAAGCCCGCTTCTGCAAAGTTATTGTCCTGACCAGCCATCAACCATGATATTTCCAATGGACAAATGCCGTGGGGTAGCACGGAGAGGTGCAAATACTGCGGGCCCACATGTGTCAGTCCAGTATGGCTTTCAAAACTTTGAATTGCGGAGTTCATCCATTTGCAAACAGACAGATCTTCACTTTCCTCCTCTTCAGTGTTTGGATTAACTCTGTACAGTCATTACGAGTGGCAAGGGAGGGCTTTGCTGATATTGGAACTGGTCAATGTCAGTAATTGGGGAAGGTATTAAAGGTCTCTAAGCGAAATGTGCAGCTTCTCTTCTTTGTGATCTAATACCCTTACACTGTTTAGCAATCTTGCTAAGCCATCAACTACACCGGAACACCTTATCATCCTTCTATTTGAGATTTGGCTTTTTCTTAATTAACGGAGATTATGCATCGGATGATCTTCATCAACGGAAGAAAATTTCCGAGTTGAGCTAGGTAAACTTCTAGTTCCTTGAAAATATTCTCGGATGTCTACTCTTTGGAAAAGATGGCACCCTCAAGACCGCTTTATCGACCGGGCATAACTGTAGTGCAATTGAAACTTTCTTTTCACCATCGAACAGTTATTTTTCGCCATCAACTCCCTGCGCCAGTTCTGCCTTGGCTCCCGGCGGTTCCTGCCGGTTACTCGCCTTGTAGAAGCATCGTAAAACCTAGAAATTAAGCGAGGAAAGAGAAGCAGTTAAAACTCGACCCTAGATTAGGCTTTTCAGAGCACCTCTTCTCGTGAATGCAAAGGACGGGGGCGGGGGGAGAGAGGCAGCATATTACTTCCTCATTATTACTAGTTACGCATAAGGAACACCAATGACAGCGACTAATGCTCAGGCTAAATAATTACAACAAATCCAATAGTGCGTGGCGTCGACCTTCTGATGCAAGTGTATAATACGAAGGTTAAGAGAATCCAAGCCCAAGCCTCTACTGTGTAAACTTTGGAAAAAAATACAAGTTCACTCATAACTAATGGGTTAGTGTCGCCGAAGATGCCCTTTTTTAATAGAGAACTGTGGGAAGTAACATCCATACGAGACTCCAGGGGGAGGGGGAGGGGGGGCGGAACCTGGCTTGTGTTTTGAGAACTAGCTCGCTGCCATCGGGACGACTTTCTGTGTCAGGGTTTTTTCCTTATCATAGTGTATACGACATTCATTTCCCATATACCTGACTCAAATCGAGGGGCAGACACCCCTCGTTTAAGCACCTAACTCAGTAGCAGAAACTTAGTAGGTGCCTCTTTTTTTGCCTAAGAGAAGAAAGGCGGTCAATTAGTATGTTCCACACTGCTTCTCGCAGAACTGCTCTCTTCAAAGTTTTGATTTTTGGGTTTTGAGCACACATTGATTGAAGAAGATCATGAATCGTCGAGATATACCGTTTACAATGCGACTAGAAAAAGGGGTAGATAATTATCTCGGAGTCCAGCGCCATGATGCGCGGGGTAGTGTCTCAGACAGCAATATTGCTGAGTGAATCCAGCCTTATAGACAGCCGCCACATGAATATCCCTGGAAACGGCCCCGATTTTCGTATACGCTTAATGGCGGGTCTACATTTCTATCTAATGATAAGCCACAATGGAGACAAAATTGATCCCCGCTATTTAATAAACTTTATTAGCGTATATGCACCCGTTGCTAGTTTGTAGGAGTTTAGTACCGAAGGTGGCTGACTTTCCCAGCAGCTGGTTTATACGTTGCGTCTTAAGTTTCAGGGTTCCCTGTTCTCTCCCTGAGGCAAAGAAAGCACCTTGTTTAAGGGCAGGTGATGATGTACTCCATCTTTTACGACACACCACTAGTTATTCTAGTTTCCCGTTCAGCTCCAAAGACTACAACTAAAATCTGGTAGCGGCCAAGAGTGAATTTATCCAGAAGAGCGCAGCAAGCTGCATTTCGACCCTTCGGGTGATGGATGGCGCTACCTTGAAGCTAGAAAGGCGCGTCTCGTGTGCGGCGGAGGCGCCTGGACCCATCGTTTCCTGCAATCCCGGTCTGGGAGGGATTACATCTCAGCCTCAAGCCATTGATGTTTAGCCAAAGTATTGGAAGAGGGAACTTGATTCTAATTCTCTTTTGATCTGGCTGGGGATATCATAGGGATGAATGTTCTTAGTGATAGTATGCAGCAAGTTGCGAACTAGGGCAGGTAGTCCGAGAATGTAGTCACACCATTTCAACAGCATGGAACCTTGGACGTTTCACGGCTTCATATCAATGAAATGCACAACAAGATTCACAGTTGTGAAGGAATTACAGTGGCCTGCATCCCGAAAACGAAACCAAGCCGGGGTTACCTCTCATCAAGGTGTGCTGAACCTCGAATTCATTGGGAAGGTACTAGCCGTGGAGGAGAGCTGCGTCACAAACAGTATTGTCATTCTGGTGGTCTCGGGACAACCCAATATCATGGAATACATTCTACCAAGTCAAGATCAGCCAAGGTTCGACAAATATCAGATTAGGCCGGATGTGAACAAGTTTTAGAGAGCTCCAAAGGAGACGAGCCCACGCTTGGACACACTTACTGCACGCGACTGAAACGTTTCTTGCAGTAGTCTTAACTTGGACTATTCCAATCCCCCGAGTTGTGGAACGACATCTGTAGGAGGCTTGGATTTTGAGCTTGGAGCCTCGAGGGGTTCAGCTAGACATTGGCCAGCAGAATCTTGAACAGGTTCCAAGTAAAACGCTGCATTCCTTAGAATAGATTCATTGACCGCTCTCTTCATGAAGTCCGCCGTTTCGGTTTGCTCTCATGAATAGTGCTGAAAATTTAACAGGTCAATGGTTCTTCGTCGTGGGTAATGTACTTTTTCAGGAGAAACGACCAATGGCACGCCATAATGAGACTAAATATCAATTTACCCGAAAGCGAGAATGAATGGTGCGTCATTCGAAATCGTGGCGTAAGGTCGTTGTGGGGATTGGCGCTATCACGCGTAAATGGATGCAAGATGCAAGCAAGACGCCTGCCTGTATGCAAGTCAATGAAGCCTTGAAAGCCTAGAGCCATATGGCAGCTCGGCAAGAGAACCACTACATCCAGAGACCCATGAGACAGCACCATGACTCTACTCGTTTCCACTTACCTGAAACCCATTTCCGTCAACAAGCTACATAGCCAGGAACGATTTTGCCAAAGTATAGTGCCTTACGAGCATGCAGGTTTGCACAGCTGGAAAGGAAAAATAGGGCCCGTCTCTCCACGCACCCTATGATGCGTTCCCACGAGTATGGGTCGTCTGGGTGCGGAATGGCGTTTGGCGCCAGAGAATGTAATGTGGGATATGGCTTGGAAAGGTTGATCACAACGACATATCTGTGCTGTTTGCTGGAGATTTGACTGGATTTGGAGTTAGTCCAGCATTTCGGTCCGTTAGGCCTCTTGGTTTCTCCCCGCTATCCGAGCTCTCAAGACAAGCGGTAATGAACGAAACCATGGGGTGTTCTTGGTTGGGACGATTCCAGCGGTACAGCAGAGAAAATTCGAGGTCGATGCTTACTGACGAAACAAACTCAGGAAGTTCGACCAGGGCCACAGGCTACGAGATGGTGATTTGAGTTTAGTAAGTAATTCTAAGAGTGAACTGCAAGAAACGTACCACACAGAGATGAACAGGATGGTGGAAGGGATACATGTCATCGATAATATACCAAGTCGCCCTTGAAGCCTCGCCTAGTGTGCATTGCAGCACCAGGACGTGACATTAGCAACCACCTAGTTTCCGCTCCACGCCGGCATTTTAGCAACCAGTTCGTCTGCAACAGCGTCATGTCTTTGCTTTATTATTATGGAAGATCAATTCCTAGCGATGATGATGGTGATGATCTCCAGTCTCCAGCCGCCCTGTCTCAGTCAATCCCCTTGGCCCGTATCCCTGGCTTCATTAATCTTGCCTGTATCTATGCTCTCTGTCCATTGATCAAGGAGTCTAGGACTTATGCGCGTGAAGCATCAATTGACGTCATCTTTAACACTGGAGATTACCAGCGAATGCGCTGCACCAAGATAGTGATGCGCCGCCTTCACGTTCCTGTCAATGCCATGTGGGAAAAACTTCGATCTGAAACTTAACGTGTTTCTAGGCTGTCTCTTGGCGAGGTCAAACAGATCGGACCGGCGCCCTAGGAAGTTAGTAGGAGACTAGTGGCAAGACAGATCAACACTCTAGCTGATGCTGTGTCTGCTTGAATGCGACCACCAGTGCGTCGACGGGCTAAGGACAAGAAGCCGTTTGGCCCTAGGAAATTTTGGCAAAATCTGCACCAGGCAGTTGCATACCTAGCGTCCGGACTGTCATGGCCATGCATGCGTCTTCAAGTGATAGAAGTTCCAAGCTAGTACCGCTGCATCTATGTACGTCATTTCCCCAGCCCGAATGAAGCAAAGAGGCAGGGAAGGCATCCTCTGCACCCCTACGAGGATGTACAAGGGCGCATACTCAATCAAGCCAGAGGAGTCTTTGCTTGGATCGATCTGCGATCATGTTCCTTATGCGGCTATCCATCTCGCTCTTCTTCCCCTTCTTTCCTAATCGAGTGGATAGCAAGGATGTGTGGCTTGATATATGTCCTCTCTATATGTATATTCGCATGGCCATCTTGAGCGTTCTATTTTGTGGATTACGATCTCATCTTAACTGCTAACATCGCCATCTATACTGCACACCATG
The DNA here is from genome assembly GCA_002573605.1 of Polytolypa hystricis UAMH7299. NCBI lineage: Eukaryota > Fungi > Ascomycota > Eurotiomycetes > Onygenales > Polytolypa > Polytolypa hystricis. The sequence continues at coordinate 40,147 of PDNA01000112.1, read as the reverse complement.
GAGGCACAACATCCTCCTCCTCCAAATGTGTCGCGCGGTCATCAAACTGTCATAATTGTTGTTGTGTTCACTTCGATGTCATTTATAACTGTCTTTCTGCGATGTATTACTCGCTTTGGGATCTTGAAGGCCCATGGGCCTGACGATATCCTAATCTTAGTGGCTATGGTGTGTATCTCCTATCTCATGTTTACTCTTGTATTGGCGCCGCTAATATCTTGACTAGCTGTCCGCGATTGCAACGACAATCTGTCAGTGTCTGCGTGAGTATTCTGTCTTACTGAGTATAGTTTGAAGCCACTTACCAACATTTCTCAGAGGTCAGATACGGTAGCGGCAAACATGTCGACTACGTTACAGAGTTTGAGACAGTTATGTCTCTCAAATACCTGTTTTTCAGCATCCTATCTTATAATACTGGGCTGGCAACTACGAAATTTGCGATTCTTATCTTATATCGCCGAATCTTTGTCAATAGGAGCATGAGGATTGCCTCACTTATTGTCATGGTTTTGGTTGGAATCTACTTTGCTTCAACAATCATCTCGGGTATCTTTATGTGCGTTCCGGTACACGCTTTCTGGGAAATCAAACTTCAGGTAGGGTGTCATAGTCCGTCATATCTTATTTAACGATTACTGACTCTTATTAGCCAACTGCAAGATGTGTCAATGAATTTGCGTATGTGATTATCCGGCCCGTCTTCATTTTGCTTTCGAGCGCTCTCTAATGACCAAATCTGAAGCCTTTTCTATGCCAATGCTGGACTCAACATTGTAAGCGACTTTGCGCTTCTAATCTTGCCGATTCCGTTCGTTTTAAAATTACAGGTATCTAAACGGCGAAAGATCACGTTAATCATGGTCCTATCACTCGGATTTCTGTGAGTTTCTTATGTTTATCTTTTATTCCAGAAATTTGTCATACACCCGGCCATTGACTAACAATGGTCCAATTGACAGTACCTGCTTGGTATCCATATTGCGTCTTCACTCTCTCTATATCTTCCACCAGTCCCCGGACCCAACATGGGAGCAACCTGCGGCAGCCTACTGGTCGGGAATGGAGCTGAATATGGGAATAATTTGTGCCTGTTTACCAACTCTCCGACCGCTGTTTGGGAAATTTGCGCCTAGAGTTTTCAGTAGCAAGGCCTCGATGCCATCAGGCTACAATGAACCCAGCGACAAGAACAGATACGCCCGGGCGCAGCCAGTTGCAAGTCACGACAGTTTCACCATGCTTCATCTTGAGAGGGATGCCGGAAGTGATAGAAACAACTCAGTGGAGGAGAATGAAGCATCCCTCATATACCCAAAAGGCGTCTACTTCAGCGACAAGTGGACGAGAAGATAACCTGGCTGGCCAGGGTTTCTTCGCCGCGCTTCCAGCTTCAACTTTCCTTTGTATTTTGCATTCCTTTTCTTTCTTTTGAACTGATTGAACTTCAAAGCTACAAAAAGATATCCATGGGGCATGGTACGGTGTTTATCCAGGAGGCCTATATACCCTGCAGCCTATTTTCGGCTTTGCCTCTTGCGCGCGCTCCCTTTTTTGGATGGATTATTTTGCTCGGCGCGCCTGGCGTATAACTACTGCTTTCATTCCTGGGCCCTCCTAACCTTTATAGGCGATTTTTCACGGTTTGGGGTTTATGACAATCGGCGTTGTTTCTCTTTTGTTATATTTCGGAGTCAAGGAGGAGTTGCCTGTATTTCTTGGATGATGACAATTTCAAAATCAGGCGGGGGTCACTGTACGAATATAAAACAAGATACAATGGCTATCTATGAGGAAAGTATTGGAACTTGGGACTTTTTTCTTTAGTTGGAGATCTCTTGGGGTACTTTGCCTAACTACTATTCATTTCTCTTCCTCTTGTCAGCTATTTCCATCAATGTTGCGCTTCTGCTTGCCTCTATATTGAAAGGATTGTACGATGTTTAACTAAAAGTATCCGTGATATGACTTTGCCATCAACATGTTCTCGTGTTTCTTGCCCATTGCTAGCCGGTGCTTCTGGGTCACTTTCTTCCCCCTTGACAAGAAAGCTTCCCTGCTACTATGTAATGTTTACATAGCGCCATATCCATGATCCTCGAGCATATGACTATTGGGCGGAACAAGCTCATCCGTCAAGCTTACCTACCTCTCGAGGAAAATTAGCTGAGGAAGGACAAGGGCATATCTCTAGCTCTCTCCGTTCTCTCTGATCCTGAGCTCTATAACCCTCTCGCTGACACGCATCAATGATATACGCATGTAACATCTTTCGCATTTTCAACATACATGAACCCCTGGGGTAAGGTTTGCATGGGGCAGGTTTCCCATCTTCCACATTTGGAAAAGATCATATTTTACTACATCCCTGTCCTTAGCAGATAAAGGAGGGGGGGTTGGAAAGGTTATCCTTCCTAATGCCTGTGATGGTGAGCACATAGTGCACCGTGTCATGCACATAGATACTAATTATTGCATAATGCTATATCCCTACACCTTTTCTTTCTTGCCCCTTCCTTTTTCCATTGACAGCTTGCCAAAAGGTTGACAAGACCAACTGCAGTGGCGTCAAAATAAAAAGAATCCAGCCGCATAGAACTGGTGGAATGGCTATGTCTCTACATGTAGATATACAACCATTGACATGCTCACCTCACCTCCCCCTGGTAAGCATCATCACCTCTGTTACACTATTGTATTTGGCGATAATATAATTTCGAACATCTGCTTGTCATTTGTCTCTCCTTCTCAGGAACAGCACGGGGCCCTAGAACACTCCAGCTGGGCTGCTGCGCATATCATGTCATATGTATGTACACGAATCAAAGCTCCTCAGAAGCCCGTAGGGAGCTGTACCTGACTCGTAGGTAGTAGTTACTAGGAAAATCTCGCACGCCTAGGATGTGCGCGTGGCGTTTAAAAGGTTCATATATAAAAATCCTAATTGGTAGCGACAACCTTCCCAACTAACAAATGATTTCATTCGGTCCCCCTGCCATGGCTTAAATGCTAGGGGTTAGACAAAACAAGAACATAATATATTAATTTTCTTTTCTTGTCTGCTTTGTATAAGGGGGTGTGCCTGGACAAATGCTGTGAACCTTTTCCTGCCAATGCCAAATTGCATAACTTCTCTTATGGGAAAACAGACAAGCTGGGTTGAATATAATGCAACCTGACCAACCACGCATATTTTCCTCCCCTAGACGAATATTGTATCAGGATATCCGCATTTTCCGCTGTCGGTTAAGGTTGTTCCCTCTGATTCAACATCTGGGGATAGAGTTTAGTGTATACAGTCCTCCGCTGCGTGTTCGCAGAGGTGATTGAACCTCATGCCATTGTAGAGGGCAAACTCTATTCTTCTGCTCGTCTCATGTTTGCCATCTTTTAGACCTCCAGGTATTCCGCGACGTGCATATTGTAGTAATTTAGTCTCAGCAGTCAGTGACTGATGATCGCAACTGCAGTCTCTCTGGACTACTGCCAACCTTTGCACTCTCTCTAACATGTACACCACATCTAAATCTGACACAGGGGGAAAAAAAAAAAAAAGAAAAAAAAAAGGAAGGGTTCATGTAGCTAGAAGGTATTCTCACTGTGCTCGAGGTCAACTGGACGTTCCTCGCCTTCACCGCTACTTGAACTCCTCAATTCTTCGTCATTCCAACCAAGAAACCAAAAGAAACACCCCCGAAGGCACGCAAGACAAGTTTCCATGTCACCCATCTCCTCTCTTGACCCAAGTAGCATGCAAGCAGGGGGGAATAAGGGGGAGAGACGCGAGGTATTGCATAGACATACATGGTTCTCAATCCATCTTCCCCACGGGGTTAAAAAAAAAAAGGCATTCATTGCATGGCCGTCCAACCAGAATTTTAGGAAGCCTCTCCTCTGGTCCGAGACGGAGCATATGTCGGACCGTTTGGTGCGACGGGGAGGGAGAGGAGGTGATGAGACGCATGCATCATGCATTGAATAGTGCGAAGATTTGAATCCCTGCAATGACGTGCAGATGCAGTGTTGTAGTCTGTAGACAGCCCTTCAGTTCGACTCTTTCAGCTTCAAACGCCAGCCATGCATGACGATTCTTTCCGTCACATAGCCGGATAGACAATACCAGCCCCCCGAACTAGATCCTGAAACAGTGAACGTGCGTCACCATAAATGTGCACCTCCCTCAGTGAGGCTCCTTATCTCCAGATTTCTGATGATTCTTCACTGAAATAAACTGGATACAAACTTAGCTGCTAGATTGATACGAGCCCAGTGCGCACAATATTCCGTGTGTGATAATTGTCAGCTGTGGCGTTGGGATGACTTATGTTAAAGGAGTGCGGGGGACTGTGTGGGGGAGGGGAATATAAAATACAACCACCACAACTGACTTGGATTCGGGTGATGGACCGAAAATGATATTTCTTTGACCAATATTGGGAATTGCCCCTTCTGTTGCATGCTGGCACGGCCCAACACCTCGCGGAAAATCTTTCGAGGAAAACCTTTTGAGCATACATCATATACTATGCAGCAATTGTATGATTGAGCTTACTTCCTGGCCATCTAGATTCCTGGCCATCTAGATTGCTTTAAGGCAAGACTCATGTGTTAGCAACCGACTTCACATTGATATGCTAGCTCAGCAGGACTCGGTCTAGAGGAGAAATTCTGTGTGGTCCACGGCGTCTCAACACAATGCCATTGTCCTGTGTGAGCACTGCGGAAAGCATGTTTGGGCTTTCGTATTGATGGGCAGCTCGCGGCGCGTTGGCAGACATCACGCAAAAGGCTCCAGGACATTTCTCCACGGAGTTGCAAAATTACGGTCATCCTATATGGTTTCCTATGGCCAACGCATTTGGTATGATATGGGAAATATTTCCTCGTGGCTGATTAGAAAACCAGTAACTACACGCCCATAATTGTTAGCTTCTCTCACAATGGCATCTGCCTCTCAAAAATGCGCACTTGCTTCCTAATGATTTGTCGGGTTTTCAGGTACTTCCACCCACACAAAAGCTCACCGAAGTTTCCGTTTGAGATGTCGTCAGAATGCCTTGCCCTGCTAAAGATGGCAGCGTTGGTCACTTATGGGGAGGGAGCACATCAACCCTTGAAGTGTAGTATTTCTGAGAGCATACTCAACAAACAATCGCTCGTCTTCCACCTTTAGGACAAATTGAAAATCAATTCTCCCTAATGAGAATTCCTATAAGAGATTGCTTGACCTCTACCTAGCAGTTACTAGCATCAGGTTCTGGGTAGTACTGGGGAAGAGGCCAAGCAGAATCCTTTCCTTTGTTGCCAGTGGGAAACAACGTTACTATATTTATGCATGGGTATCTCGAAAGTGAAGCGCGTTGCCGTACCAAACACCATCTCGAGAATTACAAAGTCTAGAATGTTTTTCTCTTCTTTCTTTTGGTGAGCAAACACTGTGGTACGAAGAACTGATCAACCATTCCCCCATTCCTCTTTGGGCACCCCGGCTAACTCCATCATAAACTCCAGACATGAAGCTTCTAAACCAACCCAAAGGAGATATTTCCAAGGAACGAAAGCAACATTTCCAAAATGCAGAGCCACTCAAAAACAAAGCGGAGACTTTTTGACCAAGGCAGCAACCGGGTTTCTTGACTCATTGATGATTTTTACGGCTGACAGAAAGTGGAACGCGAAAAAGTGTGACGACGCGACGCGCGAAGGGATTGGAAGCAACTACAAAAATCGCAGAGGAACTCCAAGCTGAGGCTTTGTCCACAAAATACTTCAATTTTTTTTGTTCTCGTGTGCTTGAAGCGTATCTAATAACCTGCACCCAGGAAATCATCAAAAAGAAAGGAACTTGAAATCAGTGAGTGGTCCAGTGTGGCGAAGTGGGGAGTATCTATGCCTGATGATTGACCCTGCTCTAGGCCCCCTTAAGTATCTAAACCAAACAAACAAACAACCACCACCACCACCACCACCACAATGCCATCCCAAATCTCCCAATCCTCCCTCCTCTCCCTCGCCGCCCACCTCTTCGCAACAACATGGATAGGCTTCGGCATCAACGCCATCGTCCGCCCCTCCCACGCCCTCACATTCTTCGAATTCTCCCCGCCCACCAACGCCGCAGATAAGCGCATGGTAGACAGCCTGCTCTTCGTCTATGGTGCACGCGATATCTTCATGGGCGTCGCAATTTTCTCAGCTGCGATGCTGGGGGGGTCGCGCAAGTCGCTGGGTCTGACGCTCTTGGCTACGGGCGCGGTCGCGTTTGCGGATGGATATGCTTGCTACACGCATGGAAGTGGAGGGGAGTGGAATCATTGGGGATACGCGCCGGTGGTTTCTGGCGTGGGGGCTTTGTTGATGGGGATATTTGATCATACTTGAGAAGTGGGATAGGGCGTATTTTCTTATGGGAGAAAGATATGGAACCCCTTTCTTTTTTTTCTTGGTCTATGAAAGAGCGTTTTTTTTCGTAGGTTTGCTTTCTGGCTATTCCTCGGTCCTTGTTTGCCAAAGGTATGTAACAGAGGACTTGGACCTGGAACTGCTACTAATAAACACATGTACTTTTCTCCGCATAAAGCGTTGCATACGCAGCATATAATAAATCCCCATTTGTGCCCTGTTATATACAGCCCAGACCCTCTCACCATTAGAAGATACGCTTCTATGGTGCCAATCAGGCTTAAAGGGCTTTTGATCAAGCTACTCCTCGTACCCATGTCGTGAGCACAGCATGGTTAAATACTGATATGTTTATCAGCATTGCAGCTGTCTATTCCCTTCACAAAAACTGAATTAAACCAAAGAAACTGCCTGTTTCGGCACTCTGGTGTCTAGGCTCTAGGGGGGCTAAGCCGCGACGCGTGGTCCCGTGGTCTCGCGCACCTCTGGCCCCATTTAACCCCAAGGACTGTCCAAAGACTACTTTCCATTATGTAGTCTGCTATGTACGGAGTGAAAAGCGCAATTGCCTCTTTCAATTTCCAATTTTCCAATTCTCTCATTTATTTTCCTTTCTTTTTCTTTTCTTTTTAAGTACAGTATACAGTACCCAAGTTCCATAATAATACCGCACACATCTCTATACCACATGGAAACTGCCATCAGCAATTATCCATCCGTTGGTCACCCTTTCCGTGATGTCACAATCGCCGAATACACCGGGGGATCATACTCAATGATCTCATCAATTTTCAACCCAGCCGCATCGATTATGACCTCCCATTCTGTCCGTGTGCGCTCGACCCCACCGGCTGTGCTCATGTTCGCAAGGTCCATATACGCCGCTCGCCAGGATATGTTAGTAAGAGGCAGCATGGGGCTATCGATTATAATACGAGAACATTCACACAGGGCTGGCACGATGGCTTTCAAAATACAGAGACAATCCGCATCCTGCCAATCATTCAGGACATTGCCAAGGTAATAAAATTTCGCTCCGGTAACCGGTTGTTCCTTGAAAATATCATGCACCATGAACTCAATGTTGGCGAAAGGTTTTGCGTGCTTCAAGTTCTCAGAAGTATCCTGCACTATGACGCGTCCAGGGAAACGAAAGAACTTCTTAGTGAACGCGATCGCCTGCTGGCTAAATGCACCGCCAATATCGACGAAGATCGGCTTATCCGGCTCAGGGCCGAATGCAACGACATCTTCAACAGGATAGCCATCAACCCAGTTCTTAACACGTAGTTGGGCCAGTAATTGCCCCAAGTTCTTGTATATAGTACCCGGTCGGTCCCACTCGAATGTTTTGTCAGTGCGGAAAGCTACCTGGAAGGCGGTTTTCTCATTGGAGCCAACGTATTGGAATTTGTTGTGATAGAGAAGGTCCGGGAGGGAATTAATCGACCACCCTGGGACGTTATTTCTGGAGTATGCTTAGCGAAGCTGCAAGAACCCGATATTTACTTGGACTTACAGGTAAGAGATCATTTCTGCAGTTTTCCCGCGTGCAAGCCATTCGCTCAACGGACTGGCTGTATATTCCTGGGGACCAACTTGCTTAATAAAGCCGAATGCTGCTTGGGCCCGCAAGATCCTCCCTACACGATAGTATGAGCTCCAGCATACACGCCATATAGGCATGGATGAGGTCTCCACACACATACCTAACAGTCCCGGCGCTGCGCCTGTCTTTTTCGCAACTTGGGAAGTTGTAAGGGGCGTCTCGGACTCTGTGAGAGCTCTGAATAAGTTGAGATCAAGGCCGATCGTAACTAGGGGACCTTCCGGTATCTTCACAATATTAGCTAAACGTGATTCAGGAAACGGGTTGTATGTACATCTGGCTTACTGAGCTTGCTAATTTCATAACCCCATCACCATAAGTAGAGAACTCTAGTTGGAGGTTTTGGAGAGAGGCTAGAATTTGTTCTCGGCCAAAAGGGCCCGACTTATCGTATAGCTCTTTAATCTGGCCAACGATTGCCTCCATGATACTTCTCGCATAAGCTGTCAGAAACGTAGTAACACGGTTACATGATTGGAAACTGCCTAAAGATTAAGACTGCGGATGTAAACAGGGGAGGGAGGACTGCTGGGTCTGGTGAAGGACGGGGATTCTTCTAAGATCTAGCCTTCGAGGGTATTTCGTAGCTGCTTCTCAATATCGGCAAAATTTTGGCAAGCATAGCTAGCTTCCCGTTGTGGAAGGGGCCACTAGGATTTACTCGAAGTCGTATACTATGCTATTTCCTCCTGGCACTCCTTATCTTGCCAGAGAAGGTATGCGCATTAGACAACTACAGGCCGGCGATACCAGCCTGCTTCGTTGGATTCTATCTTTGGCGTTTGCCTGAGGCTACCTAAGGTTCCGTCTTCAGGGGCATAATATTTCAAGTTCTGCGACTGAACCTTGATTTGGAGTGAAGAATGGACAATCATTTCCTTGTCATTCAGCGCGCGATGCGTCTAGGTAGTTTTGACTGAAGAGCCCAAACCGTGAATTGCAACGAATGCTATGTATGACGTCAGCTTTCAGGGAGTCAATTCAACCAGGCACACCGTCTCAACCAATACATCCCTGGTTTCTCAACATGGTTAGTGTCGTGACTTCTGGTCTGTCGTTGCCTTGACCCAAGGAGGCAGTCCATTATCGTCGAACTCCACCCACTGGAAAAAGGAGCAACCTCCTTTCCCTGGAACGTAATTCGTTTGACACATCCACATGTATCTACCACGATTTTCTCTCTTCCGCTGAACACATCTGAGCACGGCTGGAACTCCGCATTTGCACTTGGGCATGAGCTTTGGATGGAGATATTCTTTATACTCCCGATATGTAATATTGATACGAGTATTCTTCGAAATAGGATGCATATCAATAGTGCGTGCGGGGGCAACACTGTGTTTCCACTCTTCCTGCATCTCTGCATGCATAACGAGGAGGGAGTTATGTGGCAGGTGGATCGATATTTGACCTTGTGCATCCGCAAGGGAGCCATCGTCTTTGCAATGTTCGTCGTCTTCAGCGACTATCTTACGCACCCTGAATTCACGGGATACGCCAAGGCTGAGACTTCCAACAATGGCGCGGGGCCCCAAGTAGGTGAGCTGGTCTGAGTGGTATCCAAGGTTTTCCTGAGGCCCAGCATAGCAGTTTACAAAGGCTGTGTTGGGCTTCCAGGAATCGGGTGACTGGTACTTCAGCTTATTTTGCTCGGGGTAGAAGTCCTGGATTCGCCGTTGGGCTTCCTTATTCACGGCTTCTTCCACTTGAGCGCAAGCTTTGAGCATTTCGGGTGTGCTGCAGCGGACATGCTAAAAAGCAAAGTTAGTACCATCGACCGAAACATGTAGAAATGACGTTTAAGCAAAGGACAAACCTCTGGCTTTTTCCCATCATAGTAAAATTCCGCCTTCTGTCTCTCTACCTCGTCCTGGCCATTGACATAGAAGCAGAAGGTATGCGGGCTTTTCACAACCTTATCAAAAAGCTGAAAAGTAGTCCTTTCGTACGTAGCGGCCTCCTTTAGCAGCTCCCTCAATAGGGCGTCTGCCTGTTCTGGAGGTAAGAGATTGTGAATGATGGAGCACGGTGTATGAGCTTCGACATCCTCCGGCGTGTACAAGTATATGGTTTTTGTCTTCTTCGTCAATGAGAGTTTCTTGGCTGGTCTGGTATTCTCAGGAGTCGTCCCAGAGATGTATGAAGAGAGTGAAGATTGGTATCCGATGTTGGAAAGGGTAGGTCTTTTCTTCGAGGGAGCAGCTTCATGCTGTTTCAATGTGGCTGAGGCTTGTTCAACGGATCCATCTGAGAGGAGCAGAGCTTCGAGCAGAGATTCTTCGTTGTGATTGGGGTGCAGCGAGGCTAGAATAGCCAGCTTGAAGTCCGTGGATTCTTCCTCATAAGTGGTGCTCGTTGGGCTTGGTATGGGGGGCTCATTGGAATGAGGTATACAGGTTTCCTGCACTTCTGGGCTTAATGCTCGCTTCTTAGACGGGTACCTATCCATCTTTATGGCGATGGAATTGACGCGTCAGAGAGTCGCGATGTTGGGAGATAAAGTCGTTCGGCATCGGCTTGGGGAATGTGGACCTACTAGCCACTAGCGGGTAGTTTAAGTATAGTCCGCCATTTATCATCCCCAATGTTGTCAGGAAGCAGCAAATGACACGAGATATTGAACTGGCTGGCTTTCAATAATTTTCAGAGTACTCCGTAGATTAAGTTGTATAGAAGTATGGTAATCCAGTGCCGAGGCGTGTAGTTACTCGTTGATATCCATTTAGGGCTAGCTCTAGTAGAGCACTATGTATCCAAGTTGCAGCCTTATCGACAATCACACCTCGGCTTCATCTTTTCTAGCCAAGCAATATATATAGAAACTCCATATGGAGATAAAGACGGCATGAATCTCCCTAGCATAGGCCTTTTAGGTCCCTTCCATCTCCTGCATCCCCTCCCTCTGATCTGCAGCAATGTAGGGAATACGAGCGGGCGCTTCAGTGGGCGCTAGAAGCACACCAAACCAGTTAACCAGGAAAAGATTTGCCCGGGCCGTTGTAGTTGTGTTAAGAACTAGTATGTCTAGTGATGACATCTAGCATTGACCGTGGCCACTGCTTGGAATGATAACTGCCGGAGCTGTACCACTGCAACGCAGCTCGTGTGTGTTTTGTCTTCCGGTTAGTGTACAGGATGTGTCGACAAGATTCCGCCAGTCTCATCTTTGCCCTATCAGGAGGTTATCAAGCAAGTGGGCTGGACCTAGCAAGTTCGGAATGGTCGCGAAAACGGTGGCTATTTTGTCCTTATCTCGGATTGGATAGCATTGATTCTCAATGGTGCGTATCTTATAGTCATTCCACCTGCGACATTGCGCTTTCTGGGAATCGTACGTATGCAGTCACAGGTCGCGATGCAACAATGCTCAACAAAGCAGTATGAAATTCATCCTGCTAGTTCCCAGGTCCAATTTCGAAATGCGTGTAGAGGTAACGGAGAGAGTCAGCATGTCAAGATCTTTTTGACATCCGACAACTCTAGATCCACAGCTCCACTCGTCAAACCCTCCAGCCAGTAATTAGAGCTCTCGGCGTAAATCCTGCGAATTTTTTGATTGCGTTGTGGGGCATCGCTGAAGTAGTTGGCTTGTTCTAGTTGCTTGTTAGAAACACAACTCAGTGCGCCGCCCACTTGATTATTAAACTTGGGTCGAACACGACAAAAAGATCTGAACATATACAGAGTAGATTGTTCGATATTCGCGCGAGAGAAAAAATCCATCTTCACATGACCGAAGATGCCGTAGCCTAGGCAAATATTTCTGGCGTAAAATCTCACGATGCAGTGGATGTAACGTGCTTATCTCCACACTCTCCAGATAAAGTGGCAGATACGAGGCGACTACGGCTGATCAGTGGTTAGTCGAGGATAAAATGGACCCTTGCCGAGGACGATCGAAAGACTAACGGTGGCGTCCCAGCTTATTTTTGACTGCATCCTCTCATCAGCACACATCTACTGCCACTGGCTTCAACTGCTATTGCTCCCGGTAGTTCAATGGCAATGGCCAGTACTTATATCTAACCAGCTCGATGAGCAAAGCCAGATTCTGGGGAAGCTGGTTTGCTTCGTCAGGGATCTATCTGATCGCAAACAGCACATCCTGGTGTATAGCCATGGCCAGTGTAACCACGGAATCCCTGCCGTCCCACCCCGCTGCTCTTGCTAGACTTCCGGCTTCCACTGTCTGCCAGCTGCACAGTGGGTTGTGATTGGCAGGATCGAGGTGTAGAGTTACATCCATCCATGTATGAACGCTCGCACACGACTCCAAGTGGAAATCGCTGCGATAAACGCTTACATCCCGGGGCCATCGTCTGCGAGCGGACCAATCGCTGCGACACATCGGCCTTCAAGTCTCTATTAAGCTCAGTCTCCCCGCTAAATGGCCACTTTCCACTCGTTTGAAGGGAAGGAGGGTAGCATCGGGGACATTGATAGTTTCTGCCATGAGGGGGTAAAAATTCTCCGTGCGATGCGAGCTTTGCTGCTACATATTCACAAGAGATCCCTTTGCGTTCGAGCCTGTCCGTCCTGGTCGGGATTCGCCTATAATGACAAGGAAGATCTAGTGTTATCGCTCGTGATAGCTGTTCGCGTCAGCTTGCTCCTGCGTTAAATAGAGCTTCTGCTCTGTCGTCACCCCGTCAACTCTATCTACCCGGTTTTCCAGCCTGCACTGATTCTGGGTCAGTGACGACCACTGCAAGCTCCCTTGTTTATTTGTGCGGAGAATTGGTCCATTAGTAGCAAACACAACTCTTGATCGCGTGTGCCGTTACACCGGAGCCAGTTGCGCCTAAGCAGTCAAGGACAGGGTGATCGGACGTTCAATCGTTGTCATCGCCCATAATGGAGACCTCCACTTCCCCAGTCGAGAAACGGCCCCAGAGCCCTGGGGGATCAAGATCGCGAAGTCGCGATCCCGCACTTGATCCAGCCAATGAGCACCAGCATCAACATACCCACCATACTGCCTTTGCGACGATGGGTCGCGAAGATGATGTTGCGTATACAAAGGACCTGCCAGGCGATCAGTCGAATATTCCTAACCCATCTCCCTTGAATCACGGCGAAAAGGCCCAAGACGCGAGCGCGGAATATGAGGAGGATGTTGAGCAAGGCCAGCGCCGGAACCTGAAGGGCTTGTATCTGCGGTTTAAACCTCAGATACGGATCCTTACTCATGCTATCATATGGTTGCTGTTTACTGGGTGAGTTGCTCTAAATTATACTCAATTGTCTGCGTTTTTTATACGAGCCCAATTCGCTGCTTCAAGTCGTCAAGAGAGGCTATGCGTAGAGCTTCGTAGCCATTGGGCCAATGTCGTCTGTTCGATCAATTCCACAGCCTTTCAATATGACCCAGGCTGATCAATTTGCTTTCTCTTAAATATCCAGGTGGTGGATTGCCGGTCTTATTCTCCGTCGCAAGGATCTAGGATGGGTCGTTCCATTCCTCGTCTGGCTAGCTATCTCCTTGCGAATCCTTTTCTTCTATATCCCCATCTCGTTGGTCTCCAAGCCTATGCACTGGGTTTGGAACCATACAGCTACTCCGTTTGTCAATCTTATTCCACAGAAATTTAGGACCCCTGCAGCTGCGGCTTTGGTCGTTGCTGTCATTATCATTGGAGCATTCGCTTCTGAGGAAACACTTGACAACAATCGTGAGAACCGGGCTGTCAGCTTGTTTGGCTTGGTCGTCCTCATTGCCGGGCTATGGGTCACTTCTAGGGATAGGAAGAATATCGTTTGGCAGACTGTGATTGTGGGCATGCTGTTCCAATTTATCATCGCCCTCTTTGTTCTTCGGACAGGAGTAGGATTCGACATCTTCGGCTTCATCTCGCAGCGTGCTGCAGACTTGCTTGACTTCGCTCGCGCAGGTGTAGTCTTCCTTACGAACGAAGAGTCGCGCAATGTCTTTTGGTTCCTGGTCTCAGTTATCCCGGCCATCATCTTCTTCGTGTCCCTGGTCCAGCTACTCTTTTACGCAGGAGTGCTGCAGTGGTTTATTGGGAAGTTTGCGGTATTTTTCTTCTGGTCGATGAAAGTGTCTGGTGCAGAGGCTGTTGTTGCCGCTGCTTCCCCGTTTATCGGCCAGGGGGAGTCGGCAATGTTGATTCGTCCTTTCGTCAACCACCTTACAATGGCGGAGATCCACCAAATTATGTGCTCTGGTTTCGCTACTATTGCGGGCAGCGTTTTGATTGCCTATGTGGGCATGGGAGTCAACCCTCAAGCGTTGATTTCATCCTGTGTCATGAGTATCCCTGCTTCCCTCGCTGTTTCAAAGATGAGATATCCAGAGACAGAGGAGACGCTCACGGCTGGCCGCGTGGTTATTCCTGACGATGACGAGCACCGTGCTTCCAACGCTCTTCATGCATTCACGCAAGGCGCCTGGCTAGGTCTGAAGATTGGTACCATGATTGCTGCCACGCTACTATGTATTATATCTCTTCTCGCCCTTGCCAACGGCCTTTTAACCTGGTGGGGCCGCTACCTGAATATCAACGACCCTACATTGACCATTGAATTGATCGTGGGCTACCTTTGCTACCCGATTGCATTCCTCCTCGGTGTCCCCCGCACGGAGGACGACCTCTTGAAAGTGGGCCAGCTGCTTGGCATCAAATTGATCGCCGTGAGTATTTTCGTTTTCCATGCCTTAATCGTCGCTATGTGATGACATTTATATAAAGATTTGCGCACGACTAACTCTTTTTTTCCCCCTACCATACAGAATGAATTCGTCGCCTACGACGCCCTCCAAAACGATCCCCAATACGCTAACCTATCTCCGCGCTCCCGCCTCATCGTTACATATGCCCTCTGCGGTTTTGCCAATATTGGCTCCCTAGGCAACCAGATTGGTGTTTTGTCCCAGATCGCCCCTGGAAGAAGCGGCGACGTATCACGCGTTGCAGTCAGCGCTATGCTTACTGGCGCCCTCAGCACGCTGAGCAGCGCGAGCGTCGCTGGTTTGCTGGTTACGGATCAGGCGCTGTATTTCAGTGAAGGTCCCGCTTAACAGATAAAAAAAGAAAAGAAAAGAAAAGAAACGAAACGAAAAGAAAAGAGGAACATAAAAAACCTACAGCATCGTCGTTTATTTGAAACTTCTTGTTTAAACACACAAGGGGTGTGTTTGGGAGGGGCGCAAAAAAAGGATCGAATGGCTTATATCATGTCTTAAAAAGACATGGCGGCGATGATTCTTTGAATCTTGTTTATTATCTTCACATAATATTATCATACGCATAATCCAAAAAGCTTTTGAGGATGAGAGCTCTATCCAGCTTCTATTTGATGGTTTTGATAGAGATAAATGCCCTACCGTCCATATCTATATTGGTATACTATGGGTATTTATGTATGTAATGTACAATGTTTTTTCAGGTTTGCGGATATAATCTCAGGGGGATATCCGCTCAAAAATACAAACAAACAGAAAACGAGTTAGAATATTCCAAAAAGGAGACGAAGAAGAGACCCAAAAAAAAGAAGAAAGAGAAAGAAAAGAACAACCAAAAATCCAAGACAATCCAACAATCCAAAAGCCACACACACCATTCTCTCTCTCTCTCACATCTCCTCCCCCCTTCCTCCCCCTTCTCAAAAACTTTCATCAGACCCATAACTATCCACAGACCAACGCTCCGCCTTTCTCGAGGATAATTTCATTCTCTCCAATTCCGTGCGCGGCGGACTATCCGGTTTGAGAACATAATTGCGCGGGAGCCGCTGACGCTGCGAAGAAGAAGTGCCACTATTATTATTGTTATTATCATTCACAGGCATTCTAAAAAATGTATCAACTAGCCGACGATGAGGCCGGTCGCTACTAGTATGCGGAGGGCGACGACGCGGATCATATGGCGGCGGCAGTAAAGACCGTATTAATGCGTTGGGAGGGGGTGGGGAGTTTATGGTCACGAAGCCGTCGAGTTCATCGGGTCTTTTTGTGATTATGGGGCGTGGGGGGGATGTTATTAGTGGTTCAGGTTCGCTGCGGAGGGAGGAGGAGGATGGGGATGGTGAGCGTGGTTGTGGTGGGCGTTCGGGGATGGGCTTTTTGAGGAGAATTTGCGTTTTGGGCAGAGCGGGGGCTGCTGCTGCGGATGGTTGGTGTTGTTGGGATGAAGGGGGCCGGGCGGCGGCTCGTCGTTCGGGGAATCCAGACTCGTTGAAGAGGATTTGTTTTTTGGGCGTGGGTGGTGCGGCGGGTTGGAGGAGTGGTTTTGGTTGAGGGGATAAGGGGGTGAAGGCAGCGTCGTCGCGGAGGCCGGGGGGTCCAAGCTATTGCGTTTACAATAGAAAAGAGGGGGATAGTTAGTGTGCGTGAGACAATATGTGAAAAGGTCAGGGAGAGAGAAGTCAGGGGAAGGGGGGGAGGGAATGGACTCACACTTTCAATCCAATACCGTCCTGGTCCATACTGCCTTCTCCATTTCCCCACTGTGGTAGTCAAATCTTCGAATTCATTCGGTCCCAATACACACCTGCCTCCATACCAGACAGTCGATGCACCAAGTTCACCATTCAGTTTGCCTGTCCGATATGCTTCGATAACTGCTGTGATATTTGTATAGTCGGATCTATTAAAATCTCCCGCGACGGGGGTTGGATCGGACAAAAAGAAAAAAGACGATGAGAGTGAATCAAAGAGTGAAGTAGGAGTAGGGATAAGGGTTTTGAGGATCTCGATGCGGTGGTAGACGATTAGCTCGAGACCAGGGGGCTCATATGGGTTAATTCTTCAATGGCACGGGAGCGCGTTAGTGTAGCTTTTTCATTATTATTTCCCTCTTAGGGAGAAATCAAAGCATCGCAATCTGATATACGACGGGAAAGAAAAAAAAGAAAAAAAAAGAAAAGGGGGTAGGGGGTAACTACTTACGCTGGCCCCGGTGGTGTATGCGTCTCTAACCACTTCGCTGCTTCGTGGACAGGCTGAAGGACATGCGGTGGCTTCTCGCGGTTCTGCCATATTATCTTTCTCCGGTGGTATATAGCTGTCTTCCGCCATCTAGCACGGTCCAAGTAAGCGACATGTTCAAACAGGGCCCCAGACCATGCCAGCCGACGGTCGTATAGCCGGAAATCGAGCACCTGTGCGTGGAAAAGGGGACCGGGCGCATGCGTACCGGATGTAATTCGGCGGGTCTATCAAGGACCATAGCACGGCATCTTTATCCCACTGCGCCCACTGCCCTGAAGTACAGGAATGCATGGCTGCTGGATCTGGGTGCCCCTGTTCAGGAACGCCTGAGGCGTAGGGATTGTCATGTTGTCGCTTTATAGGTGATGGCTCTTCTGCGCGTAACGAGCGGCGAGGGTTTGTGGGCGGCATCTTCGCTATTGGCGAGAGCAAAGATGGGATAAAAGGAGAGGAGAGAAGAAGAAGATATTTCGGAAGTTTAGGATGTATATAGGAGGTAGAGGATAGTCGCGTGGGTCTTCGAGAAGAGACGAAGAGCAGGGGAAGAGGTGAAGAAACAGGAAAGCTTGTATGTAGCAAGGCTACATAAGTTGAAGGCCATTATTGCAAAAGGATCACCACCACTACAGGACTGCTCAAGCCGGGAGGCCGGAAGACTGGGAGTGAAAATGCAGCAGGCGAAACTCTGGGGAGATTGTTCGTTTGGTAGCTTTTCGACGGTGACCTCACAACTGAGCAATATGGATGTATAACTAAATGGGTATTTAAAAATAGCAAATTCTGTGGTTAGCTGGAGCGAGATAAATCAGTAGACCTGCATCCATGGGATCTCTCGGGACGGATCGAATCGTCTAGGTTCTGGACGTTCGTTCTTTTAGAAACAATGGCAGACTTCCCGAAATTGGGCGTTTCTAGACCCTGGGGTCTCTGCTGTCAGCGGGGTTGTCAAACAAGCTTCTGTCCGGGGGAACCTTATCCAAGATATGCAGTGTCGTGGAAATCTTAATTTTCATATCCAAGCATATATTCCATTTGACGAAAGAGTATGTACATACAAGTTCAAGCTTTTCCTTCAATAAAAATTAAGGCGCAGCTCGAGTGGAATATAAGCTTCGCAGAGGCCACCCGCGAGTAAAGTCACCTTACATCCAAGCGTGAGGAGACCTCTTTATCTGTGCACACAAATCATTTCTTTCAAGTCGCTCGGGCTGAGTTCCCTTCCTTTTCCCCCAGTACAAAACGATAAAGACAGAGTATCGCTATTGCGGCGAAAAAAGTCCACACCCGATGTAAGCGCTCACAGGCCGAAGAATGCCAACACCTTATCTTCGTGGGCCGGAAGGTTATGGGGCCCGTTACCAACACTGTATCCAACAACTTCACCATTTCCATATATGGATTCGGTATAGCCGTTCTGGAACGTGTTCTGCTTCGTACTCGTGAGTGACACTCCATGAACGTTGGACCATTGCTTCAATGCTTCGTTGTAGTTGGGGTACCGAAGTGTGTCATCATTTGCGCCGTGGAAAAGTAGCATCTTCGGACGAGGGCCCCCATAACCTAGTACAAAGTGTTAGCTAAGGAGGAAAAAATCCAATCAAAGGTGAAAGGGACAGCTTGTTGTAGTATCCAGCATGGTATGGTCCTATCGCTATCATTGGGGTAGATTGGTGAAGCCTTGACTTACCGGGATAAGCATTGCGAACATCATCACCCCATTGCTGTGCCGATTTGCTGACTTGACCATTGGCGCATTGGCTATGCCACATGTCTTGACCCCTAAAGCATCCGAACGGAACACCTGCATTGGCAGAGCCAGCTTTGAAGAGATCTGGATAAGAGCCGGCAAGCACATTGACCATCATAGCACCCGACGAAGTGCCAGTCATAAAGATCTTGTTAGGATCCGCTCCGTAATTCTGAATTGCGTACTTGACCATCGAGGCGATGGCCTTTGAATCGCCACCTGCGTCATGCCTAAGTGTGGCATCGGAGTGGACATCCCAGCATCCACCGCTATCCGGCGCATCGGGATAGATGACAATAAAGCCCTTGCTGTCGGCCTGTCTGGCATATTGCGTTCCTGAATAGTAGGCTTGCGCAGTGCCAGTGCACCAATGCATGGCAACAATGACGGCGGGGTTCTGGGGGCGGTTATCAGGGACATAAACCCACATTTGCACTCCAGTCGGGTTTTCACCATAGTTGTTGACTTGGGTGAGTTGAGCACCTAGTGCAGAGGAGACCAGCAGCGCAAGGCTGGCCAGGCGACGGATTGAAAGCATGGTGGATATAGTCGAACGAAAATCTGAGAAGGAACTAATAGTAGAGTAAGGTGGATATCAGTGTGAAGGGCAAGAAAGGCTCCTCTGAACCCACGGTGGGTAAACATCGCGATTAAATAGAGCCGCACGGGCAGTTCTTCATAATATCTCTTCCAACAGGTGTGGGGAGTACGGCAAGGAAGACTATCGTGTAATTTCGGTCTACGGCCTCATCACCGCTAAACGAGTCCATAACCCCTGCCATAATGACTTGAAAACTATCAGTCAATAGCCCACAAAATCGGTCGAGACGGCATGTAGAGCATTCTACTGTGGGGTTTCCCCGGCTTGAACTGATCTAGGACAGCAGCTTGCGGTTCAATAGGAGGCGACGATCTATATTGCTTATATAGGGAATGTAGCTCAAAGGTACATTTATCCCAATAAGGTAACGGATAGGTCTCCGGTCGGGATAGTCAAGTTGGGTGGGACCAACGGCTGTTGGAAGGCCTAGGTTTAGAGTATCTGCAGCGAGTTCGGCAAGATGGACGGAAGCGGATCCAAGATCATGGTTGATGGAGAAACAATTTGTTGTTGCTGGTTAAAGGCGTTGCTGCGTGTATTTCCCTTGGTCCGTTCGGGTCCTGCCGCTAAAATCTCGATGTAGAGGAGATTATGCACGGGGTGCAGATCATTCATTAACATGCGGGGATTTCTAGAATTGCTAGTCATCCAGGGTCAGTGTGGATTGAACCAGCAACAATCTTGGCTCTCTGCAAGTAATCTGGTTTGGAGGCCTTAATCGCATATTAGCAATTGATAGGAACTGAGACTTAACATTGACCGACCTGCAAACGTAAAGCTGAGAAGTTTGTGCGGCTATCACCATAGGGAAAAAAACTCGTCTAGAAAGTCCAGCTTTGCAAGACATGCATAGCCTTGCAATGCAATTCGAAATTATTGACAGGACTAGACAGGTACATAAGAAAAGCTTTCCCTAGAAAATGCGGAGTAAACCCGCGCAGTTAATATCGAGATAGCCGGCTGTAAGGCAGAAGAGGTCGAGAATTAGTATACGTTTCGCCGATGTGAGCCTGGTATGGCGCCAAATATATACAAACCTCATAATAATACAACCGGGTATTTCACAACAAGAACGAGCATACAGTGCAATCAACTGCAACCGCCCATGGCGAAGAGCACTGAATTCCAGACGAAAAAACCAATCAATCCACAGATTACATACTTCGAACTGCAGCCAAAATATAAACCAATCCAAATAATATTCTCCTCCGTGGTGAGAATAGCCAATGGACCAAAAAAGTTGTAAACAAGGGTAATTAATATAGGACAGGGATAGAAGTCTCTAGAAAAGAAGGAACTTAACCGCGGCATCTGTTCCATCAGCGATTCCAATTTTCAACGGGGTACCAAACGAAGCCGTGGCTCTCTAGGGTGAGCAGAGGGCAATGGAACAATATGCAATATGAGAGAACGGGAGCCGTCCCCAAGAATGGCCAAGAAAAAAGTAAAAATAGTAACAGGAAGAAAGAGCCACTGCCTCTACAATAGAGCAGCACGAGGGACCCAAAGAAAGAAAGAAAGAAAAACCGAAAACTCCAAAATTCCAACCTGAAAAGCACAGAGGATGAATCATGAGCCAGCCGATTTCCATCATGCGTTGTACACCAATGCCCAAAAAGGGGTTGCACTGTACAACGTAATATTCATTCGTCGTAGCTCTTTGGGGAGGCTTACACCGGGCGTTCACTCGTCAGCTTCGATATCACGGTGTCTTGCAAGGACCTTTTTCTTGTATTCTTCGGGGTCATGATCCCATAGCTCTGCGGCTTGGCCATTGAGTGGACTCGCACTGTTAAAAGCACGGTCAGTGAAATGCAAACCTCTAGAGGACGCACAGGCTTTGCAAATGTATCAACTCACTTATTGGGTTCACCAAGCAGACTCTGCAAGCTCAAGAGAACTGTCTGCACATTGTATACGGCACTCCATTTATCCTTCAGGATATCCAGACAAATACGACCCGAGAAGTCGACATTGGGGTGATAAATCGGCGTCTTGAAGAGCACGGTGGGCGGAGAGTAGGGGTAGTTCGCGGGGAAAGCAAAGGAGAGTTTGATCGTGAGGTTTTCATATGGTGTCTCGGTCGGGCCACTGATGGTCGCGGTCCAGGAAAGCAAGTTGCCATCAGCATCGGGGAAGGCGGAGATTCCAGGCGACGGAGACATCATGAGCTGCATGAGCTCGCTTTGCAACCTGCCCATTTGATTTTACGTTAGCTACCCATTGGCCGTACCGGGAGAATAGCAGCTCATCAGTCTAACATACCTTTTCGTGACGCTTTGAGTGTCATTCCGAGAGGGGACAGCTGCGAGCTTCGAAGATTCTAGAGTAGTGGGTGCATCTGGGGCAGCGTTCTGCGAATCCTCCATTGAGTAGTCCATGGCGTGGTACGACGGTATTTCTAGTTACGTCAAGCAATGAGATCCGTCTATTGCCACAGAATAGCTTCTCGATGGGCTGCTTGCACAAAAGAGGGTCAGATACACAGGCTAACGTAGCTGTGCAATAATGGAGTGGATGGAGCTACGGGCGAGCAAAGAGGTAGAAGCTGGTGGTAAAGACCGACGATTAAATAGATGTCGTGTAGCAAGGGAATAGAGAAGGGACTATTGTCTCTGATGTGAACAGAAGTGAAGCTGTTGCTGAGCTGTCAGATTGTTTTTGCAGGGAGAGTGAGCATGCAGAACAAAGCGTCAGTCTGGCTGGCCAGGTTGGGATGTTTGTTTACCACAGCAACCCAGCCCATCCATGGCGAATCCCCACTACCAGTGACTACCACTTCACTAACCACCGCTAAGACTTTGGCCCCCCCAGTAGCCCAGCGATCGATTGGGCCAGCAGCCCCCAGTCTCAGTCTCACTCAGTCACCATCTTAACCAGCCACCTCATCATCCAGGCTGCAGAGCCCTTAATTAATCCCTTGGTGCTCAACGCGCTCTTCCAGCCAGTGGCGCGTCACCCGCACAGGTAAGCCTGAAACTTCTTCGCGTGTTTTGCTCAAGGAAAATAAAGTCCCCGCAGTCCACTCCACCAACACTTCTCCCCCTCGCCTTATTTGTCACGTCCGCCTTCAGGCTGAAAACAAGCTGACCCGCGATTGATCCCCTGGTTCCTGGTGGTTACAGTGCATAAGAGAGCATAAACTCGCGTGCTGCGCCGTTTGACCAACTGCGATATCTCCATGAATGATTTGGCCGCGTCGCGCTGGCTCATCAGCAGCTAGCGTCCATTCCCCGCCATGAAGCTCTCCCAGTTGGCCCCGCTGCCCACAGGGCTGCCCTTTCGCATTGTCTCCAGCACCATCGGCCAGGGTGCTTATGCCTGGTATATTTTTTTGGGTTCCATTATGCGTTGGATCTGACCCGAGGAGTATTATCATGTGGCTGACTGCGTCCCTTGTCCTTTTAGTATCAAACGTGCCTGTCCCTTGCCCGCCGACACGCCAGTCTTCGCCGTCAAGTTTATACACAAGGAATATGCGGCACGCCAGGGTCATATCTCTGCTAAGCAGCTCCAGATGGAGGTCACGCTGCATAAACACATTGGACAACACAACAACATCATAACATTTTTCGAAACTGATGAAGATGAGACCTGGCGTTGGATAGCCATGGAACTCGCGGAGGGGGGAGACCTTTTTGATAAGATTGAAGCAGATGAAGGCGTGGGCGAGGATATCGCGCATGTGTATTTCACCCAGCTGATTAGTGCTGTTGGCTATATGCACTCCAAGGGTGTTGGCCATCGAGACATTAAGCCGGAAAACATCCTGCTTTCAGCCGATGGCAACTTGAAAATTGCGGATTTTGGACTAGCTACCCTGTTTGAATACCAGGGGAAGACTAAGCTAAGCACCACTCTGTGTGGCAGCCCTCCATACATCGCCCCCGAGGTGATTAAGTGCAGTAAGAGGGGTGGGTCCAAGGGAGAGGGCTACAGAGCCGACCTCGTCGATGTGTGGTCAACGGGGGTTGTTCTCTTCGTGCTTCTCGTGGGAAACACGCCATGGGATAGTCCAACAGATGAGAGCTACGAGTTTGGGGAGTATGTGAGAACAAACTCGAAACCTACTGATGAACTCTGGCAACATCTTCCAGCTGCCACTCTCTCACTACTACGAGGCATGATGAGAATCGATACCGCGACTAGATTTACTCTAGAGGATGTGCGTAGGCACCCGTGGTTCACACGACACAACAAATACCTGTCCCCTGACGGCAAGCTAGCCAATCCCATCAACCTTGCCACGAGCATGTTTGAATCGCTACACATAGATTTCACTCAGGATCCTTTGCACAAGCCAGTCTCCCAACTCGATGCAATGGAGGTTGACCAATCCGGTGCAGAGATTCAGCCCAAGTTCTCATCTACGCAACCAGAACATCCTGTTGAGGACATGTTAGACTGGGATGGGCCCTCGCGCCTCGCTGCCAACCATCTGTCTACTTCTCAGCCGAAAGAAGGCCAATTGTCGGACCAGGCTATTTTGCTTACGGAACGCTTAATGGAGGATCCTTCCATGTCTCAATTTTCCGCTACCCCTTCTGTTCCTCTCAGCAGGACGCAAAAGGCTCGCAAATTCCACGATATCGTCCCGTCATATGGGCTCACCCGTTTCTTCTCGACCTTGTCCCTGGGACTTCTTGTTCCTCGTATTAGCGAGGCTCTTCAGCTGCTACACGTGCCAGCGTCACCAAAACCGTCGGAGTTTACTAACTCTGTACTGATGAGGATCAAAACATATGATGACAGGAAATGTCCGCTCCACGGTAATATCATTGTCGAGACTGTTGCTGAAGGCTTGGTGGAAGTCGAGTTTGTCAAGATCAAGGGTGATCCGCTGGAATGGAGACGGTTCTTTAAAAAGGTTGCCGTGCTGTGCAAGGATGCTGTCTTCAAACCTGATAGCTGAAGCTACAGACTATACGATCTAGAACTTCTATGCCTAGTTGTCTAATCACTTGGCAGGCGCATCTAACTCTGAAAAATGTAGATCAATTTCTTTTTTTTTTCAATGTCAAATGCATCAACAATCTCGGAATATTCTCTTCCAATTGTCCCTTCGAGAAATATTATCTGCCTGCTCCACAATTCTATCGCCTTCCATAGAGTTTGGTCACGTGATGGTATGCATGCGCCCTTCCAGCTTGCTGCACGTCGCAGTTGTAGCTGAATTCGCATATAGCAGCGTAGACTGCCCATCGAAATGCGTTTGTCCATGTTTCTCTCGTACCAGGTTGTTGCCTTGCGTGAGGCTTCATGGATAAGTTACCAGTAGAACTGCTCGCCAGGATCCTTCGCTGTAAGGGGAACCGATTTCCACAATACCTTTTGGGGGGAGGAGATGGCGGTTTACCCCAGCCCATTCTCCCCAAAACCGTCCCCCCCCCCTCCCCACTCGTCTTCAATTATTACTTTATTAGCTGACGCGAACCTTTTAAATTTTCTGTAGACCTCGCCCCGCACGAGCTGGCGATAGTCCAACTTGTATCTAAGCGGTTTCAAGATCTATGTCGCGACAATTCGCTATGGCGAGGTCTCTGCTATGAGGCAGTTCGCAGCCACATCAGAGATCCTCTGCCTTCAACTTCTTCTTCTTCACGCAGTACTGGTAATAGACCAGGATCCGAGGCATTGTTTGATGTTGCTGGCCCGGGCGCCCAAGCCGATGGTGGGAGCAGTGAATCTGTGACTCTAGGTCCGGCTACCCTCCCACCAGCTGTGAAGTATGTCCCTGCAAAGACATTTGCCACGTCTGCTCTTCAATGGGATCCTTCGTATGAAGGGGAGGATGTCAACTGGTACACGGACTATGTTGCCCGCCATGCTCCTATTTCTGTGCAATGGCTTCAAGAGCCGTGCCCCAGAAGCACTGGAGGCGAGGGCGATCGGAAGACGGGGTGTGAGGTCAAAGGTATAGGTCTATTCAAGGAGTCCAGCTATGGGGGTTCTGATAGGGTCATCGGTCCTCTGGATGATGGGAGTCTTTGTCTGTGGGATCTCAGCCAATCATCCTCATACAATTACATCGGCACCTACAATACTACTAGGGGCGGGCTTGCGGAGAAAAGCCCCCCCGGAATCCTCTTCGCAAATCTCTCATCCCGCAGGGGAGTAGGAAACGCACGCTCCCCTGGTGTGAAAGGAGGCAATCTCGAATTCATTGGCATGAGCGACTGTGTTAGCATCGATTCGTTTTACAAAACGGCCTACGTTGCTGTGGGCAATGTGTTGAATGAGGTCGATCTGGCTACGCTACAGGTGGTATCGCAGCAGCGATATGGTTGGACTATATTTGCGCTGTCGCCAGAGGTGGAGTATTATGCGCCATTATCAGTCGCGACATTATTAAGTCTCAACATCTACGATCCTAGATGTGCGTCGTCAGGATCCAGGAACGATGGTGTCATAGTTGATGACTCCTTAGCCGTGAAATTACGCAGTCCGCCTCAACCAAAGAACTCCGAGTATGCTGCGCTCTTCCAACCCGGGCCGCTTGCAGTATTGCACGCACCTTTGCCAAATATAAACACCATACTTCTAGCTGGTCGATTCCCCAGCGTCCTCTCATACGACCGCCGATTCTTCCCACGTTTACAAGGCGTCGCACACTCGGGTGCACGAATATGCGGTGCCGTGGCCATTCCGGCTCCACCACGGCCTTACTCTAACCAAAACCCCGACTGGCAAAATTCTCATACTATCGTGACCTGCGGCGAATACAAGGGCCGTGGCTCATTAGAACTCTTCTCCCTCTCAGCTCTCACCACAGGGTCGCGGAACTGGGAAAAAGACGGCCCCTCAGCCTTGGCCAGGGGTAGTGTCTGCCAAAACCGACAAACGGCGTCGACTTCGAAGCTACTATCCGTCGCATCGCATGGTACACGGATAGTCTACTCCGATGGAGATGGATATATTAGGTGGGTGGAGCGCGATGGGCGGACAGAAGTGCGTCGCTGGAATCTCAGCATGGCCCCGCAGCAGCAGAATCGTAATGATCATCGCAAACGCTCATCCCACCAACAAACCCGATCTTCATACTCTCTCCTCGCGAACCGCAGTCACTTCGAAATCAACGACACGCTCCATGACATGCCCACGCTCAGCAACATCGAGAACTGGTCTTCCGGCCTACCCTCGAGTACGGGGATGGACGTGGTGCGCAAAATCATCCCGACGGGCTCAAATAATGTTCCTGATGACGAGCTGTTGTTTTGGACGGGGGAGCGGATTGGGAGGTTGCGGTTCACACCGCAGACGCCGCAGGTCTGGGCGCAAGATGAGAGCTATAATAATAATAGTAATAGATCTGCCGCTAATACGGCGGTTGATAGAGGCGGACTAGTTGATGAGGAAAATATTCACCGGGAAAGGGAGTATGCGGAGCAGGTCAACCAGTCTCTGCGGGCGAGTAGGCAGGAACTTAACTGGATGGGTAGCTTCGGGTCTAATGTTTAGATACTTATGTCGGCAAAGTCGATGTTCTGCTTGAAATGACACTGCCAATCCAAAAGATTTATGACAGTTAACGGCCACAGCGGGGACGAATCTCTGTTTTCTTTTTTTGTTTTTTCTTTGCGGGGGGAGGTAGTATATATGATAGCTGTCATGCGGGGATGATACTCTTCTTTCCCCTGCAAATTTCTCCAAAATTTTTTAATCAAAATAGTAATTATTGGCTTATTCTGCTTCTTCTAAATACTATTATGGCTTACTATAAGTTCAATCTTCGCATTACGAAGAAGGACCAGGGAGGAGTTGGTTCCTCAAATAAAATCCCGCCGAATGGTGTCAGAAGTGATGACTTTCCCAGCCCCGAGGTTGATGAGGAGACACCAGCTTGTGACGGGAGTCTTCAGCTGCAGCATCTGCCGATTTGCTTCCCCCGCATGAAGACATGTAGAAAAAAGAGAATTCACGATACTTCAACTGGCATTTCAAAATAAAAAGTTTAGTATACGAAGGGAACTGCGCTGGAGATATTAACTGGTGTTCTCCCCTCGTGTTCAAACATCGCGCCATCGCGAGGACTCCCCGAGTGCCGAGCGCCTTTTGGTCACCGAAGAAAGCTACTGACATTCATATCTTAAGCCGTGGATTTCTCGAGAAGCCTCGCCCCCTCGGGAGTCACCTCAGCCTGACTAATAATAAGCTGCAATCCGCAATCTGAGATTCAAAATGTCTACTCGCTGCTGAATAAAAAAGACATAAGTAATACTAATCAGTTGGAGATCCAAAAAAAAACCCTCTCGAGTCAGCCACGCTCGTGTCGCCATCAGTCAGCCGATTGCAGGAACCTTTTCTCTCTTCCCCGCAATAACTCCGCACACGCCGAAGGTTGTTCGATTTTTATCTTTCAGCGGGCATTCTTTTTTGATAAAAACAAGAGGAGGGACATATATATACACAACGGGGGTTCCGCTCGGTTCTGCCTCTCTATCTTCGTGGGCCGTACGTTTATTTTCTGGCCATTTCCCTCATCTCCGACGCTATCTTCGGCTTTGCGACTCCCCCCGCCATTTCTTTTATCACGGGCCGGAAATCTGACGCCGGTTACTTACGCCTGAGCGAACGCATATTATAGACCTCTCTGTGAGATAGAGAGTATAGAGGTTGCCGCCAATGCCTTCCAAAGCAGACGAGAGTCTGCAGTTTAACACTATTGAAGAGTCGATAGATGCTTTCAGTGAGGAAAATCCCCTTTGCTTGACTCATACTACCGGCAATGAGCAATATACATCATTACTCCGTTCTTCCCTTCCCGAACCCTGGGATCTGAACGAGAGATTGTTTGCGCAAAATTGCTAACTTTGCAACATCGCGGGACGAAAAGGAAATGGAGAGTTCATCATCGTGCTTGACTCGCAAGACCGGGAGAATGAGGGTGATTTGATCATTGCTGCGGATTCAATAACACCAGCAAAGATGGCTTTTATGATCCGCTATTCAAGGTATATATTTGCGCGTATCGTTGCATTTACTCCACGTGAAATATCTTTCTCTCTTTCTGTCCTCAACCTGCTAACCCGCATCCCCCCGGAATTTGTAGCGGCTACGTCTGCGCCCCCATCCCCTCCACTCTAGCCGACAAACTCAACCTGCCCCTCATGGTCAGCGAAAGTGAAGACCCGAAACGCACCGCCTACACCGTTTCCATCGACGCCAACGACACCACGCTCACGACCGGCATATCCGCGCAAGACCGGTCTCTCACATGCCAAAAGCTCGCTTCCCCGGATGCTTCACCTTCGGACTTCCGCCGGCCGGGCCACATCCTACCTCTTCGCGCACGCGAAGGCGGTGTCCTAGAACGACCTGGCCATACTGAAGCCGCGGTCGACTTTTGTCGATT
Source organism: Polytolypa hystricis UAMH7299 (assembly GCA_002573605.1). Classification (NCBI taxonomy): domain Eukaryota; kingdom Fungi; phylum Ascomycota; class Eurotiomycetes; order Onygenales; genus Polytolypa; species Polytolypa hystricis. The sequence goes on along the minus strand of PDNA01000112.1, from coordinate 11,486 downwards.
GGCGGGAAAAGCGCCGGCGGCGGTTATTGGGGAGATTGTGGAGGATGGAGTGGAGATTGATGGGGTGGCGGAGAGGGAGTGGAGTGGGATGATGAGACGGGATGGGTGTTTGAGGTTTGGGAAGAGGTGGGGGTTGAAGGTTTGTACGATTGAGGATCTTGTTGAGTATGTGGAACGCGTCAATGGGGGTGCGGCGCTTAATGGGAAGCATTAGGGGGGGATGTATGTATGGGAGGATGAAGAGGGGGAAGGGGTTGGATTTTGCGCTCGACTCATCCGTGTAAGAGCGCGCCTTTTGTATATATGATATGACTGGTTTGGGCATTCCCTTTTCTTTTTGTTCCGCGGAACTCCCCACTCACTCTTGGGCCTTTTTCTTTCGTGTTCTGCTGATTTGAAAGAGTTTGCGATTGGCGGGGTTTATGTTATTTTTTTAGGAATATTCGTCTCTTCTTTTGGTAGCGTGTTTTCTTTCTTTCTCCTCTTTGCTTTTTTGTTTCATAGAACGTTGTTCTGTTACGATATCAAGGCTTCGTTGCCTGTTTATATTATCTTCATACTGAGCGGCAGGATTGCAAAACCCCGTGCAGAGGACACCACGCAGAGACTCAAGTATAACAAAGTATCGTGTTCACATTTTTAGCTACGTATTGGAACCAAAAGAGGTAAAGTCAACAAAGTTAAGGAAGCGCTTTTTGCCCCTTGTTATTTCCTTGTTATTTCGTTTCGTTTCTGGTTAGATATATCGAGTCTAAAAAAAAGAAAAAAACCCATTGTAGAGCCCGGGAAGACATCACATGAAAAGCCCGTAAAAATAGCATAGAAAGAGAAGCCACATACACACACGCGCGCTCAAACTCCGAGATATGCAGAAAGGGAAAGTCCATAGCCAGTTCGATCTGTTTTTGGCGGTTGCCATCATCACCAATGTAGTCCTCCTAATCCAGGTGCGGTAAAAGAAAACTCCCAAGAAATAAAAGCAGAAGAACAAAAACTCTATGCGCAAATGTCTCTATCGTTTGAGATGGGAATAATCCCTCAGCACGCCGGCCATATGGGTGTTAGTCGTCTTGCCACTCCTCCTCACCTTCTTCACCTTCTTATGCTCAATCTTCGGCCTCTGCTTCACCACCTTATTCTTGCTCGTGGGCGTAATGCCCGCCGTCTCCAGCTCCTCCATAACCGTATTCGCGTCGGGAAGCTTGATCTTCTCCCAAATCTGGCGGAACTCGGGATCGAAATGCTGGATGAGAGACGGGTCGTTTGCCCACACCATCTTCGGATGATCGTCCTTCTTATTCCGTGTCACCAACAGCTTCCCCGCCTTCTCCAACTTGTTGATAGCCTCGACGATATTCGGCCATCCTTCACGCAACTCGCGAACGCTCATGCCTTGCGCTGTCGGCTGAGATTGGAGCTTTGCCAGCAGTTGCTCCGCCGTGCGAATATTGTGCGGTGGACGAAATCGGAACGTCCCTTCACCGTTGGCGCCTTTGGGATCATACTCGACCTTATCATGCGACTGGAGGATGCGCTTCAGCGCCTGGATATATCCCGGATCATGGCCCTGCTGCTGTAGTGACAGGTAGGACATGATATCTGCAAACTTGAGCGGGTAGTCCTTGCTTTTCATGTGCTCGATCGCAAAGACGACCTGCGTCATTATATCCTTGCCCGTGCCGGTGTTGGCCGGTTGGGAGTACACGATGTCGGCATCATGGCGTCTGCTGGCTGCTGCTGCTGCTACTGCTGCAGCGGACGACGAAGCGGGGACTGTGGTGGTGGCTGTGAGAGAGGAAGAGCCGGTGCCGTTTGCATTTGCAGAGGTGCGTCGATCCTGCGGCATGCGACTTGCGGCGGACACAACGCTGCTGCTGAACGAGTTGATCTGGTTCTGGAAGTAAGACATGGTGGGCAGAGAGGGAGAGGATAAGTGCGAAAGAAAGGGTTCTCTGTGAGAGAAACACCGCCACCCAAGCGTTTCAGCAGACGTGCAGCAATTCCAGCATGGCCTGCAAGTTAATGGGGCCAAGTCAGGATGTAGAAGAGGGAGCGAAGATGGGACTCAGAGCTAGAGAGAGTTGAGGTTGAAGAAAGGAAGCTGTCGAGAGAGTCTAGCCAGCCTGGAAGAAGCAATATTCACGTGATGTTAACACTAAAACAGGCTAGACTGCCAAGCCGCTCCTCAGGTGACCAGGCGAAACAAAGTCGGTGTCTGTTCTGCCTTCCAGGTTGCTGCTGCGGCTTGGAGCTCTGGTCAACATCAACAACGCTGCGTTGCTTGGTGCAGCTTGTATTTCTCACTTTCGCTTACACACAACCTCGACGTCACTCGCAATGAGATAGTACTGACTGAGCTCTTGAGGAGAGAGGTCGTATTAGTCTACTCCTTGATGCGAAGTGATTGTTGTCATCCCGTTTGAGCACCGAGCTTGAGCGTCACCTCGTAGGGGCGGCGGCAACGAGCCGCTTCATACCTACCCCCCATTTTTATCATCTATATCCCTTAGTATCTCTCCCTCCCAGCAGTCATGGCGACCGCAGCGGTGGATATTCCTTTCCTTGCTTCCCACTATTCCGTCCCCCAGGCGACCCTCCAGACCTTGTCGCAGAGCCCAACAGTCGAGCTCGTCAACCAGCTACTGCAGAGCATCACAACGAAAGCGCGTGAGACAGAGGAGCTGAAGTCAGATAAGCTACGATTGGAGGTCCAGCTCGAAAATGCTGTTCGTGGGAGTGAATCAAAGGTCAAGGTCCTCAAGATCAATGTGGAGAAGGGCCTTGGAGAGATCTCCTCTCTTCGAACCAAGCTGCATGAATCTGGTAAGTTCACGCATCGTGGTCAATCAAGTTATCTGCGCGCATTCTTAACCTTCCCAATGTAGAAAATACGCGATCCAACCTCGAGTCTGAAATCGCTACCCTCAAGACATCCACTACCAGCAGCGAGTCTGAGTTCAGCAGCTTGAAATCTCGAATCACCTCCCTTGAAGCTTCCAATCGTGATACCCTGGCACTTCTTGAATCCAAATCCACGGCCTATGATAAACTTGCGGAGGAGTTATCGACGCAGCATAAGAAGACGCTAGAGTTGAGACGCGAAGTGTCCAATCTGGAGCAGAAGCTCCAAACAGCCACCTCAGCTTCCGCAAGCACCCGATTCCGTGAACAGAGTCTTCAACAAGAAGTCGAACTGCTGAAAAAAAATAACGAGTGGTTTGACACGGAGTTGAAAACAAAGTCTGGTGAATATCTCAAATACCGGAAGGAGAAGAGTGCCCGGATATCTGAACTTCAGCGACTCAACGAGGATTGTAATTCAAATATCGATGGGTTGAAACGGAACGAAAGCGCCCTAAAGAGTCGTCTGGATGATATTGAGCAGAAGTATGAGGATTCCTTGTCCACCATACAACAGCTAAAGGAGGAAGCAATTCAGGCTACAGAATCCTTCCGAATCGAACTCGATAGTGCCACTCGTTTGGCACAGCTACAACAGAATGCCGCCGAGACCGCGAAGAGGCGCGTGCAAGAGTGCCAGGTTTCACTAGAAAAGGCCAGGGACGATGCTGCGGGGGAAATTTCTCGACTTCGAGCCGAGATCGAGACAGAGCATTCTGACAAGGAAGCAGCGGAGCGTCGTGTCGCTGAACTGGAATTAAATATTCGGCAATTGGAATCTGACGTGGCTGGAAACAGAAACCAACCAATGAGTCCTGGACGTCTTAATGGCACAGGTGTTTCAACTCCGTTGAGACCAGGCACGCCAGTTGGCGCCTTCTCTCCTAGGTCGTCACGTACGAAAGGCGGTTTAACACTTACGCAGATGTATTCTGAGTACGACAAAATGCGAACCCTTCTCGCCTCGGAACAGCGCAACAACCAGGAACTCAAATCCACCCTTGATGAAATGGTCCAAGATCTTGAATCAAGCAAACCTGAAATTGACGAACTTCGTGCGGATCATGCTCGACTAGAAGCTGCGGTGATTGAAATGTCTAATCTTGTTGATACCGCTGGCAAAGAGAGAGACGACGCTACAAGAGAAGCAAGGAAGTGGCAAGGTCAGGTGGAAGGTCTAGAACGGGAAGGACAAATATTGCGCCAACAGTTAAGAGATTTGAGCTGCCAGGTCAAAGTTCTCGTCATGGAAGTACATTTACTTGGATCTGGTGAAAATGAGTACGACAGAGCCGAGCTGGAGAAAATTGCTCGGAATGAGATGGAGATATCAATGGAGGATTTGAATAATACTGGCCGGTTCATCACCCGCAACCTAACAACATTCAAGAACCTGAATGAATTGCAACAGCAAAACGTCATGCTTCGGAAGATGTTGCGAGATCTCGGTGATAAAATGGAAAGCGAGGAGGCGAAACGCAAGGATCTCACGTATCAGCAGGAACAGGAGGAACTTAAGGAGCTTCGAGTTCGCGTGCAGACCTACCGAGATGAAATGGCAAATCTCATTGCCCAGACAAAGAGCTATATCAAGGAACGTGACACGTTCCGAAGCATGCTTACTCGTCGTCGTGAGACTGGAGAATCCACTACGCCGTTCTCTCAGTCCCTCCCACTCGGCGCGGTGCCTCCTGTTATAACACCAGATAACGCCACGTCCCAAAGACAAGACGGTCCGGACTACGCAGAGCTGCTAAGGAAAGTACAGGCCCACTTTGACTCGTTCAGAGAGGAGACCGCAACCGACCATACATCTCTAAAACAGCAAGCCAATGATCTTACGAGAAAGAACAGCGAGCTACAGAGTGAGATCAGCCGTTCTGCTAGCCAGCTTGCCGCAGCTATCCAGAGGGCAGAACTGCTCCAGTCCAATTTCAATTTGCTGAAGGGAGAAAATGTCGAACTTCAAAAACGCCACACCACCCTCATGGAGAATGCAAATAAGCAGGATCTCAGAACTCAGCAGGTGGCTGAAGACTTGGTTGAAGCACGAGGCCTCGTGGATAGCTTACGAAGAGAAACGGCCAACCTCAAGGCAGAGAAAGACCTTTGGAAGAACATTGAGAAACGGTTGGTGGAGGACAACGAATCACTGAGGAATGAACGCTCTCGCCTAGACTCTCTCAACGCTAATTTGCAGTCTATGCTGAACGAACGTGAACATACTGAAGCCGAAACCCGACGACGTCTTCAGGCAAGTGTCGAAGCACTCGAGACAGAATTGCAAGCCACAAAGCGAAAACTCAACGAGGAGAACGAAGAAGCCAAGAAATCGACTCTTCGTAGGGAATATGACCATGAGCAAAGCCAGAAGAGAATTGATGATTTGGTGACTAGTCTCAGCAGTGTGCGTGAAGACCTTGTTGCTACTAAGACATCCCGCGATCATCTGCAGTCTAGGGTGGATGAGCTTTCAGTTGAGCTTAAGAGCGCTGAAGAGCGTCTTGAAGTGCTACAGCGAAAACCAACCACTTCTGTAGTCGCTCCTCCTGTCGAAGGAGACGTTAGTACCGTCGAAACCGATGCAGAAACTGGCTTAACTCGTGAGCAAGAACTAGGAGTTGAAGTGGCGGAGTTGCGGCGTGATCTAGAAATAGCAAAGGGAGAACTAGAGCATGCAAAGGATCAGGTTGAGGAATACAAGGCGATTAGCCAAAGCTCAGAGGAGAGCCTTCAGTCGCTCGGTGAAACACACGACCAATACCGCGAGGACACCGACCGTCTACTCCAGGAGAAAGATGCAAAGATCTCTGAGCTTGAGAAACGCATTGAAGAGGTTAGCGGCGAGCTTGCCGCCACTAATGAGGAGCTATCGAAACTGCGGGACCATCAGAACGACGCCCAACGACGATTCGACGAACAAAAGTCGACGCTCGAGACAGAGGTCTCGAGGTTTAAAGAGCAGATGGAGCGATATGAGGCAGCGGCTCAGTTCCATCAGCAAGATCTGAAGGCACAGGCCGAGATCGCTCAGCATGCCCAGCAGAATTACGAGAGCGAGCTTCTCAAACATGCTGAGGCAGCCAAGACCCTTCAAACGGTGAGAGCTGAAGCGAATCAGCTCAAACTTGACGTGGTCGATCTGCGAACCCAGGCCGAATCCGCGAGAAACAGCCTTGCCCACGAAGAGGAGAGTTGGAATGAGATGAAGAGTAGGTTTGAGGGGGAAATCGCGGAGCTTAGTAGGCGTCGGGAGGATGTTCTCAAGCAGAATTCCCTACTTCATGAGCAGCTTGAGAATATCACACGACAGATTTCCGCTTTGCAGCGTGACCGTACCAACATGCCGGAGGAGGTTGAAGAAGCTGAGGGGTCCTCGTCTAGTTTGGAGGGTCTCCAGGAAGTCATCAAGTTCCTTCGCAGAGAAAAGGAGATTGTGGATGTTCAATATCATTTGTCGACTCAGGAAAGCAAACGTCTCCGCCAGCAGCTCGATTATACCCAGTCTCAGCTCGATGACACTCGTTTGAAACTAGAACAGCAGCGACGTGCCGAAGCGGATAGTGAGCACAACTCGCTCAACCACAAGAAGCTCATGGATACGTTGAATGAACTAAACCTGTTCCGCGAGAGCAGTGTTACCCTTCGGAACCAGGCGAAACAAGCAGAGACAGCGTTGGCAGAGAAATCTACCCAGGTTGAACAACTTCAACAGCAAATAGAACCTCTTCAAACCCGCATCCGCGAAGTGGAAAACGTTATAGAAACCAAGGACGGCGAATTGAAGTTACTCCAAGAGGACAGAGACAGGTGGCAACAGCGGACACAGAATATCCTTCAGAAATACGACCGAGTCGACCCAGCAGAAATGGAAGCACTAAAAGAAAAACTCTCTTCGCTTGAAAAAGAACGGGATGAGGCCCTTACAGCCAAAGATACTCTTCAGGCTCAAGCTGAAACGTTCCCTACGCAGCTTAAGCAAGCCGAAGACAGAACCCAGGAGCTTCGTTCTAAGTTAACGGAACAATTCAAGGCGCGATCAAAGGAGCTCTCGGGCCGAATTCAGGCCAAGCAGGCAGAATTGAACGCGGTTGTTCAGGAGAAGGAAGTCATTCAGCTTGAACTTGAGCGTACAAAGGAGGAACTCAATGCATTGAAGGTCAACCCTGCTGTAAATGTTCTACCTACGGCGGATCAGAATGGCACCGATCTACAACAGCAACCTATTCCACAAGCAGAACCTTCCCAAGGTGCTGTTGCCGCTACTGATGACAAGGTCAAGGCTCTTCTTCAACAAAGGGTAGAAAGGCTGGAGGCTGCTTTGGCCGCCAAGGATGCGGAAGTCAATCGGATGGCCCAGGAGAACGCGGCCAGAGTGCAAGAGGCGCTGAACAACAAAGTTGCTGAGATTAATGCCCACCACAACACGGAGGTTGAGAAGCTCAAGACCGCCCACCAGCAAGAATTGGAGTCAGCATCAAAACCTACTGGTCCTCAAGAATTCACCGATGCTCAGGCCAGAGAGCTTGTTGCGAAGAATGACACAATCCGTGGGATCATCCGCAGTAATATCCGGAATGCTGTTCACAAAGAAAAAGAGATATGGACGCAAGGACAAGCTGCAGCGGCGCCTGCTGGAGGAGCGGATCCTGAAGCGCTCAAGGCATTAGAGCAGAAATTTAATGAGGAAAAGGAGGCGCTTATCAAGGAGAAGGAACAGAAGATTAGCTCTGCGGTCGAGCTTGCTGAGAAGCGACTGCTTGCTAAAGTCAGCATGACCGATTCACGGGCAAGAAGTGCGCAGGCCAAGCTGGAAGTTGTTCAAAAAGCTGCAGTGGATACGCCGCAGAAGCCAGTTGTGGAAGTGTGGGAAATCGCCAAAGTTGCTCGGCCTGCACCACAGCAACAACCCCAGGCTCAGCCTCCTAAACCAACACCACCACCACCGTCACCCGCTCCTCCAGCTGTAGCACCTGCGCCCCAGCCTTCCCCCTCGCCGGCTCCTATTGCTCAACCACAACCACAAGTTGCGCCATCCCCATCCCCAGCCCCGGCGCCTATACCACAGGCACAACCAAGCCCATCTCCAGTACGAACGGCCCAAATCCAACCAGTACAAGGTGGTCAACAGCAACCTCTGCAACAACCAGCGGTCGCGCCAAGTCAGGCGCCACAAACTCCACGGCAACAGCCTCCTCAACAACAGCTCACACAACAACCCCCTCCGCAACGGCAGCCTTTGCAACAACAACCTGTGCAACAACAACCCGTACAGCATCAACCCGTGCAACAACAACCCATGCAGCAACCACCCGCGCAGCAACAACCTTTGCAGCAGCAGCAGATGCAACACCAACCACAACAGGCTGCTGGCCTCCCTAATCGACCCCCACAACTCGCGCAGCACCCGGGTGCTGGCACTGGGCCTGGCGTACTTCGCGCCCTTCAATCAGGCCTTCCAATTGCTCGGGGAGGTCGGGGAAGAGGAGGTGCCCAAGCCGGTCAAGGGCATAACCCATTCGGTCCCCAGACTACTGAGCAGCAGCAGCCACAACAGCAGCAGCAACAGCAGCAGCAGCAGCAGCCTAGTGGCCGTGGAGGCTTCTATCGTGGTGGCCGCGGTAGAGGTGGCCAAGCAAGAGGTGGCGGCGCCCCCCATATGCAAACTGGCAACTTGCCCCAAGGCCAATCGCACCCTAGCCCACGAGGTGGAAGAGGTGGATTGAATGTTGGAGCAAGACAGTTTATCCCACAGGGAAATAAACGCGCAAGAGAGGATGGTGGAGATGGAGGTGATAGCGGGCCTGGAAAGCGGATTCGAGGTGGTGGAGCCGGGAGTTAGCTTGAACATGGCTTGGCGGGAGGAGGAGACCTAAATGGATAAATAAATGGGGAAAGCTTGTGTTTCTTTTTTCATTTTTTCATTTATCGGAGTTGGTGCGGGGGGTATATCTCTGAATCGTTCATTTCTAAAAACCTTTCTTATGTTATACTTGATTACTCTTGGTTTTATTTTTATTTTTACTCTTCTCACTTGTGCTGTACATTAATCGGATTAAAAAGCGTCCATGCGAACACTCGTTTTACTCCGCGCACTGGCCTACTCCCCAGTGCAAATATCTGGTTCTCGTAGGCGTGCCATTCGTACTGGTAAGGGGTCATTGCCCTTCTCTATGTGCATCGTAAAAGAAGTATTGTATTGGGTATCTTATAAACAAACCAGGCTTCGCCAAACAGTAATCAAAAGCATCCAGGATTATGCAAACAAGCCTCCCGCATCTCATCAGCATCCTGCTATTGCCCATTCTCTCCTCCTCGCCCCCTCCCAGCATCATCCATAGTTAATCACCTCCTCCTCGAACCTCCCCCTCCACTTCCAACGCCAATTAACTTCGTCAACCCCTCCCTCTCCCTATTCAGCACAACCAACCTCCCCGCCTCGACACTCCTACCTCCCAACCCACCATCCTCCGAGTGCGCATTACTCGCACGTTTCCTCATGCGCAATCTCTCCCCACCACCCCCACCACCCATTACAACCATCCACTCACCCACCGACACGCCATCCCTAATCTCACACGACGCGCAGATCTTCACATGTTGCCCGATTCGCACATCGCGGCCTAGCACGGCGGCGGTGTCGATTACAGCGGCGGTGGAGATGTGTGTGCCTGCGGAGACGGTGGCGAGCGGGCCGATGAGGACGGAGTTTTCGATTATGGTAGGGGATGAGGATGATGATGTAGCTGTAGGTGTTGTGTCTAAGGACACTGGCCGCGAAGACGTCGGCGGTAGTGGTCCACCAATGACAGATTTCTCCCCGACAATACAACCTTCGCCAAAACTCACAGCGCCATGGAATGAGTAGATTTTCGCCCGTGGATGGATTATTGTGCCTGCGCCGATGGAGACAGGGTGCGTGCCGTGGAAGGTGGCGGAATCGGGGACTATGGCCGTTGGGTGGGCGGATATAGGTGGTTTAGGCGGTGCGGAGGTTGTGGGTGAGGAGGTGGTGGATTTGCGGACGGAGGTGCTGGAGGGCCTGGAGCTGCTGGGTCGAAGGGTGGGTTGGGTGGACATTGCTTTTGGTTTGCTGTGGAGCGGTGGAGGGAGAGAAAGGAGGGAGAGAAAGGAGGGAGGAATGGGCGCTGGCTGTGAGTGAGGTTGTTGTTGTTGTTGTTGTTGTTGTGGCGGTGGTGGTGGTGGTGATTGAATGTTGTGGAGGTGGAGCTTCGCGGCGGACAAGGAGCTACAGGTGGTGGCTGCATCATACATCATAGACAAAACTAACACAGAAAAACTGATGAAAAAACCCAGGAAAGCCGAGTATGGTTAGAAAGTACAGATTTAGTAACTTCAAAAATGTTCAATGATTGGTATTCAAGCAATTGCAAAAAACGCAGCTCTATCGTATATATCGTGACCTCATTACTGGTAACCTGCAGCGGGTATCTATCGTAATTCTCTATGCAAAATCCACCTTCTTGGCCTGCGCATTCTTAATAGCTCTTAAAACCAAACCTCAATTCTGCTCTTCCTGCTGATTTCCCTGACCGCCGGGGTTAATCCCATTCCTACGCCTCCACTCCCACACACCCCGATCAACCTCCTCCCTCGTCATCCCATCCTTAACCAAACAAAACGTCACACCCAAATCCGTCTGCACATTCCTATTCCTCGCCTCGTCGTCAAAAAACAACATATCTTCATACGGCATCCCACACGCTTGCTGTATCTTCGCGAAATGCTGCGTTTTCGTAGCGGGGAAAATCTGTATATAATCAAAGTAATCTAATGCGCGGACCGAGCGATGATTAACTGCCGTGGGGCTGTCTGAAAAAGTAGGTATGATGTGTAATTGCTTGAGCATGTCGCGCGCGAGATCTGGGGTGTGGGTTCGCGATGCGATGCCCAGGGGAATATTGCGCGTTCTGCAGGCGTGAAGTATTGAAGACACGGCGGGATAGAAAGCATATGATTCTCCCCATCTGCGCAAGTTGAACAGAGGAACTTAGCCATTGCCCCGCAATAGTGTTTGAGATAGCTGACTATCAATCATCGATGGAATGGAAAGACTTACTTATCGACACATCGCGAATTATTATCCTTGGCCTTCACCGGTGGGCTAACGTGCGTATCAACCCAAAACGGCCATAACGTATAATCCAAATCAAAAACAAATAGCTTTGGCAGCGGTAGTCCGTCGCTGAAGGTCGAGGGAGCAACAGAGGCGTCTTCTAAAGCGAGGGGCTGGAGTTTTGCCAGGGACCCGCCCTTATTTCTAACCATCGTAGATGAACAGGCGCCGAATATGACGTGGGATTTGGATTATGCGCAGTATCGCGGCAAAGCACGTGAATGTAATAGAGGCGTAGTGAGTGCTGCAGCTAAAAGAGGGTGGAATTGGAAGGTGGGTTCTTGATTGAAGTCTTTCAGATGCGCCGCATAACGTATTTCACCACTTTCTCGGACACACCACATCCTCGGACACCCACTCACGTGATATAAAACTCTATTTAGTTACCCCTAGAGAACTAATTGACTTGCTTGGCTTCACCGTACGGCTACTAGTCCTAGACACCAAC